>JAODAL010006112.1:0-136765 GCA_025379985.1 Phyllomedusa bahiana
GCATTTTATCAGTTGGCAGGGGTATGTTGGTTGGCAAGATTGATGCATTTCCAGGCATAGTGGCTCTTATTGAGGAGGCTCAGAAGTGTATGAAGCTCCAGGCAGTGCATCATGGTGTAGGGGGGGAATATACAAATGAACTCTGTTGGATCTCCTCAATGAGAACCGGTATTATGAGAGGACATTAAGTGTATATTCCCCTTGGTAATAGGTTGTCTGAATGCCTCCTTAAAGGGACTGTATAGGATAAGAAAGGCTTGCAAGTGTGTTTTTTTTTTTTTTCTAACAGCACCACACCTGGCGAAATGTGGTATTGCAGCTCAACCCTATTCACGTTATTGGGGCTGAGAAGCCATAGCAGACAAAACCCATTGAGTACTGGGATCAATGTCCTAAAATGAAAAACATCGGGTTTTTGGGTGCTTTTTGCTTGTTTCATGCCTTGTGGTAGGGGGGAAATAATTTTGAAATAACAGCCATGTAAAGCTTGGTGGTAATATTCGCCATTGACCTCAACCTCTGTTTAAACCATATCACTTGTTTATTCTCCTAAGAAATGACTTTGTCATTCTTTAGATCACCAACAAAAAACAAAAAAAAAAAAACAAACAAACTCGCACAATGATAAAATACTAAGAAGACGAGAAACACAAAAACTAAAATATATAAAGGGAAGAACATTCTTAGAAGTTGAGGCCCTCTATGTGTAATCTGTGGTTCTGGAGTTGGAGTGTGTCCATAATGAAATATTCTGGGAACGTCGCTCTGGGGAGCTATAAATTTCTTGATAATTAATGAGACTGAGGTTTCCCGGAACTGGGGCTTTAGAAATTCCTTCATTTGGATATTTTTTTTTATTTCTGTATCTGTATTTTTTTTGGGACCTGGGAATAGAATTTGTTAGGGGAATTAGTTTAAAAAATTTCTACACTTTTCAATTTTTGGTAAAAAAACCCAATTGCTTCAGAGTTTGTGCCATACTCCAAGTGAATGGATGCCATATACTTTAGACAACTGTCATGCTTGGCTAACAGCTGTTCCTCCTGACCTCCCCATATACTTGTAGTCTTGGCTGGCCACTGTTCCTCCTGACTCCCCACATACATGTACTCTCAGCCGACAGCTGTTCCTCCTGACTCCCCATTAATGACTCCCGGCCCAAGCTGTTCCCCGATCCCCACAACGTGTACTCTCGGCCCCGGCTGTTCCTCCCACCTCCCCCCTATACTGTGCTCTTTGGCGAAGGCTGTTCCTCCCTTTCTTTCCCATGTACATGTATTTTCAGGCCGAGGGGTTCCCCCCCGACCCCCCCCCTACATGTACACTCGGCCCCGGTGTTCCCTTTCTTCCTATTAAAAGTACTCTCAGCCGACGGCTGTTCCTCCCGACCTCCCCACATAGTTAATTCAGCCCCCAGTTTTCCGCTCCCCTTTTTCATTAACTCTCGGGCCAGGCGTTCTCCCCACCCCATATACATGTACTCTCGGCCGACGGCTGTTCCTCCCGACCTCCCCATATACATGTACTCTCGGCCGACGGCTGTTCCTCCCGACCTCCCCATATACATGTACTCTCGGCCGACGGCTGTTCCTCCCGACCTCCCCACATACATGTACTCTCGGCCGACGGCTGTTCCTCCCGGGGCCCCCCTTATTACCCCGGGCCCACGGCTGTTCCTCCTGACCTCCCCATATACATGTACTCTCGGCCGGGGGTTTCCCCCTTCCTCCCCCAACATGTACCTTTGGCCGGGCTGTTCCTCCCGACCTCCCCATATAATTTTCTGGCCGACGGTGTTTTCCCGACCGCCCCCCATTTCTGTACTCTCGGCCAGGTGTTTTTCCCGACCGCCCCAACATGTACTTCGGCCGCGGTGTTCCTGACTCCCCCTTTTTCGTACTCTGGCCGACGGCTGTTTCTCCCGACCTCCCCACATACATGCACGCTCGGCCGACGGCTGTTTCTCCCGACCTCCCCACATACATGCACGCTCAGCTGCCCCAACTGACCTTACTATACATATATACATTTGGGTTCTCAATACACGTGTACTCTCAGTTTACGGCTTTTTCTCCTGACCTAATGATATACATGTGTTCTCTGCTGACAGCCGTTTTTCCTGACCTCCCTATATGTATGCACCCTCACTTAGGCAGAGCGTGCATGTGGTTTAACTAGAAAGAGAGAAATAGGAACGGCCTGACAGCTCTCCTACGAGCACATATGATCAGTAATGTTGAAATCCACTATGCCCAATCCTTCTTTCCCCTGACATCTGGGAAGGCCCATTACACCCCATACATATGAGACGGTCGGCCGGAATCTGCACCCTTTGCTCTAATTTGTATAGGCGCCATTGGCTCCTTAGCTATATTTATTAAGGGCCACTCTTTGCTTAGATTTCGGATGTCTTGTAGCCTGATCAGATGAGCCGTACATTAATAAGCTACACAAATTGACAGCTTTTATACCACAGCTCATAGTCTTTGGCATATGTTCTTGGTCGGGTATCAGATGGCCACGACTCAAGTATATTCAATTCCAAGAGTAAACTGCCCTTCTAAATTTGATTAGTTTCGGAGCGTCAGAGCCAAGCCATCGACATGATTAACATGCAGACAGATCTGGGAGTTATGTATTAAAATGGGACTAGAAGAGACGCCGGAGATGCAAGGGGGAGGTGGGAGGGGTGGAAGTCATTAGAAATATCGTATAGGCTCGCCCTGGAGTCTAAAACCAGACCAGAGAGCCGCTAGTGTTGGTTTGGTTGGTGGGTGGAGGAGGTCTAAAAGTTTTCATGTTGGAGTTGAATGATGATTCTTAAAGGGCCATTCCCATAATACATATACATTGCATCCATATGACATATTCACAGGACTCCCTGTGGTATCCTCACCTGAACTCTAAATTTATGGTTAAGGTCACAGGGTAAAAAACTGTAAGGGGTTGTCGCGCCATGCTGTTTCACAGAGCCAAAAACCGCTTCCATTCATGCATGTTGGTGGTTCTGTAGCAGTGATTAGCCTATCCGCTCTGTGTTCCAATGTCTGTTAATTACTCTGACATGAGAGCAGGAGATGTTTATCTAAAATCCAGAGAAGCTTCAGATCTAAAGTAAAAAAGTTATTTAGTCTCCTTTGTTAGATCAGATAACACTCAAGTTGCCGACCTGTGTGAAGACATCATCCCTGCTATCAGATAAGACAAACAGCAGCAGGCGAAAGCACACAGTAACTTTACAGAAAATGGGACATTACTTACTCAAAAAAACACTCCAATTCTTTGGGGCTTGTTAACAGCTCAATGGCTGAACAAACATGAACCCAGTAGCTAGCAACTTTGACATTTATGCTGACTGGGAAAAAGATCACATGTGCAGCTAATTGCTAGAGCAAGATGAAAAACTGCACACCAACTTTAACACCTGTTCACACCAGCATGCAGAAAAGCCGCAGTATAATGCATGGGGAGATTGCACAGATGCAAAGTAACCAATGAAACAATCACTCATACAACCTCAGGGCATGAGGGAGGTGGTTGGCGGTACTACAATTGCATATAATAAGGCGATACAAAAGTGTGCCATAAATATAGATACGTGTGGTGCACCATGCTGGCTTACAACCTATTAGTGACACCTATACTATTAGACCGGGTGGGCTGCCCAGCATTTTCTAAGTGTCCAACACAACACTGGCACACTCTGCTCCCCGGCACTGTTGGGCAAATAAAAAAGGGGCATACCGGAAAAATATTAAATATGAGCACGCAGTAACCTAGAGAAACCGGAGTGCACTCAGTGCTTATAAAATCACCTTTATCTCAATAAAGAAAGTAATCTATTTGGAAAAAGTCTACATTTACTGTTCCCTACATGTTGAAAGCTAATCTATGTAGTGAGACAACTACTTTAACCCTCACAAGCCAGTAAAAAAAAAACGAATTTTGGGTTGAGGACCTGTGATATCATGACCATTTAGTAAATCCTTGTGTTCCCTGTAGAATAACAATCCTGGAGCCTCTTCTCCTATAACTCTCTGTTGTGCTGTTCCTCTGGTATTCCTCCTAGACATTTAATATATAAGCAGTCAGATGGGTGTTACCTATTGGAGGTGTCAGGCTGTGCAGAACACAACCTTGATTGGTCACACCCAGCTGACCGATTCAGTGATAGATTTCTAGGAGGAATAACAGAGGAACAGCACAACACAGAGTTAGAAGATGTCCTAGAATTTAAGGAAATCCTTGTGTTCCCTGTAGAATAACAATCCTGGAGCATCGCCTCTTATAACTCTGTGTTGTGCTGTTCCTCTGTTATTCCTCCTAGAAATGTATTCCTGAATCTGTCAGCTGGGTGTGACCAATCAAGATTGTGTTCTGCACAGCTTGACACTGTCCTATTTGGGATGACTGAAACAGACTGTGCAGGGTCACCCCCAATAGGTAACACCCATCTGACTGATTCAGGAGGAATAACAGATGGACAACACAGAGTTATAAGAGAAGAGGCTCCAGAATTGTTAACTCTCTTGTACTGTTCCTTTTAGGAACTTCTAAATGAATCCGTCAAATGGGTGTGATCAATTTGGAGGGAGGGGTGTTCTGCACAGTCTGACATTGTCCAATCAGTGCTGACAGAATCAGACGGTGCAGGAACACCTCCCACAAATTGGTCACACCCAGCTGACAGAATGTCATATATTTTTAGGAGGAATAACAAGAATAGCACAACACAGAGTAATGAGAGAAGATAGTAGAGGATTGTTATATCACAGGAAACATAAGGATTTTCTACAACAAACCGATCAGGAGATGAATATATCTTACAGAGGAACTGCACCCCAAATCTTAATTAAAAAAAAAAATAAAAATCTTCCAAAAATAGAAAAAAGCAACACCACAATTATTAAAAATAGTGATTTTAATCCCCCCAAGTCAATAGATACTGTAGCTCTATGTATTGACCTATAGTAACTATTTTTTTTATATTTGTGGTGCTGCTTCTTTGTCTATTTTTGGAAGACCTATTAGGAGATGTCACATGTCCACTTTAACTTGCAGCTCCATTGTACATTTGGTCTACAGTCCTTTCCGACCCATCCTCACCATTTGGGTTTCCTTAAAGGGAACCTGTCACATAGGTTATGCCCCCCTTGCTGAGGGCAGCACAGGCTAGTGTCAGACCTGCTGTTTCCAGCGCTGTGTCCCTTATTCTGTAAGATGCAGCAGTTTTAGAGCATTTACCCCTCAAATCTTATTCATGAGCAGGTGTTAGCTCTGCCCACCAATGACTAGCCCTGCCCACCGACATTTATTCACATGTTTCTACCTATTCAATGTCAGTTGAGGTGGGTGGGGCTAGCCTCAGGTGGGCGGGGTTTGAAAAAAAACTGACTCTTTGAATGACTCTTCTGGCTGAAAACTGCAGATTTGAGCATTAAATACATGAAAACTCCAGCATCTTACAGAATAAGGGACACAGCACTGGAAACAGCAGGTCTGACACTGGCTTGTTCTGTCCTCAGCCAGGGGGGCAAAAACTATGTGAGAGGTTCTCTTTAATGTGATGTTGGACCAGAAGTGCCAGTAGGCTGGGAGAAGCCTTATAAACCAAGAAAAAAGCTCCCTAGCCCCAGCATTGGGTTGGGGTTACAGCAGGACTCCTTAGCCGGCAGCCACTGTGTCTCATAGAGTAAAGGGTTAACGCAGAAGTGCAGGGTAATGGACAGATCGCCAGTTTCTATCAGATCAGCGCCTCCTCCCAGCAGGCGAACCATCTCCAAACCTTTGCCGGAGGGAATGTCCAATCTATTAATGTACAAAACTCTTTATCTTAGAACATTGTCCATTTCCTGAGACGTCTGTTGTGTGGCCTGAGCGCCCGTGCTTCTATATACTCCTTCTGATAGAAGATTTAAAGGAGACCCGTCCCATAATAAACTTTCTTCACATCATGATTTTTTTTTTATTTTTATTTTTTGTCCTATCAAAGCTGAGACTGCACGCACACAAGAGATTTTTAAAGAGGTCCCGTGACCTCTCCTGACTGTGAGCAAATCCATGTTTCCTGTAAAAATAATAACTCTGGAACCTCTAATAATCTGTTTATTACTGAATCTGTCAGATGGGTGTCACCATTCCAGTTGTCAAAGGGGCGTGTCCCTGCACACCCTGAATGTCAGCACTGATTGGACATAGTCACTGTGCACTCCCCCCAGTTGGTAACGCCCATATGACTGATTCAGGAATACATTTGTGAGATGAACGATCTTCCTTCTACAAAATGATATTCCTGAACCAGCATATGGGCGTACACAACTGGTGGGAGTGCACAGTGTCTTATGGTCCAACAGTCTTACATTCCAGGGTGTGCAGGGACACGCCCTTTTGACAACTGGAATGGTGACACCCATCTGACAGTTTCAGAAGGAATAACAGATGGACAACAGAGTTATAAGAGAAGAGGCTCCAGGAATATTTCACAGGGAACACAAGGATTTACTACAACAGACTTGTTAGGAGAAGTCACAGGGTCTCTTCTCGGGTATCAAGAAGTCCTCCCATACAGTTTTCTTTTTTTTTTTCTTTTTTTTTTATATTTTAGTGAAAATACTTTTTGCAAGTAACGGGTGATCAGAAGATGGCCTAAAGTTTAACTCTTGTTTTATGTTAAACACATTTTTTATAGTGTGGTGTTTTTTGTTTTTTTTTAATCATATCGGTATTTTAAACCAGGGGTCTGCAACGTCGGCTTTCCAGCTGTTGGGAAACTACAATTCCCATCATGCATTTATATAATCTATATCAGTGGGTATGATGAGAGTTTTAGTTTCCCAACAGCTGGAGAGCCGACGTTGCAGACCCCTGGTTTAAACAAATCCTGAAATGTTGCAGTTCTCACTGTGGCCACTAGGTCTAGCAATAGTCTGAATTTCTGTTCTGTAGAGAAACCTTTTCATTAGTCTCCTTATTATCAGCACAGGCAAGATTACACTGAAAAGTGACACCAATGTGTATAGAGCAGTGTTTTCTAACACTCCTCAGGACCACCAACGTCTTTTCAGGATCCCACCAGATGCACTGTACAAAATGACTTCACTTGCAGAATGCACTGACTATGATATCACCAGTGCAGAATGCACTGACAATAATGATATCACCTGTGAGAATGCCTACCTAGATATCACCTGTGGAATGCAATGACCTAATGATATCACCTGTGCAGAATGCACTGACCATAATATCACCTGTGCAAATGCATGACCATGATATCACCTGTGCAGAATGCACTGACATAATAACTGTGCGAATGCATGACTAATGATCACTGTGCAGACTGCGTGACCATAATGATATCCCTGTGCATGCTAAGATTCAGAAAACACTGACTGTTAGGTGGTCCTAGGACTGGAGTTGAGAAACACTAGTATAGAGAACACGGGATCCACCAGTCACAATAGGAGATATCACAGCTTCCCCTCTTCCCTCCCTGCACAGTGACTCCTTCCCAGGTCACAGAGCCTAGAAAACTCTCCTATAGAAGTCAATGGGTCTGCTCCTGTTCACAGGCTTCTATGTGCATGAAGCTGCTGTAAAGTATCTCTCTAAATGCTGTTAAAAGCAGCTCCGGCAAGATGGCCGCTCCCATAGTCCTATACAGACAACAGAAAAAGAAGTAGAAAAAATTGTATCCATATCTGAATTTAATTAGTAACAAAATAGTATTTCTAGATTTCCGGGGAAAGCTGGACAATGAATACGCTTCCAAATCCCCTGCGATCTTATTACCGCACATCTGCATACACAGCGGGGACGTCCCAAAAAATGGACAATTGAATTAAGTATTTGGTGACATCCAATGGCGGCTCCTCAAGTGATACATCTCCTGCTTTCTTATTGCTGCACATTCAGACTCCAGGGAGAGCTGGGTGGCCGCTCGCAGGATCAGCAAAACATATTGGAGATAGTTTTGAAAACCGTGTTCACATGATATGTGAAATACTTGATCTAGAAGGAGGGGGACGCTCCTTTTCTGAATGACATAGGACTCGGATGGCCCCCAACCCAAAAATTCTAAATAACCAAAAACCAAAAACAACAGGTTTTTTTAACGTGTCTTTTTCCAAAGGGGGGTTTTAATTTCTTGCTGGGTTTAAGGCTGGTCTGGAACCCAGGGCCCAAAAGTCTTCCCCAAATTGGGGGAAAACCCGGCTGGGGAGGGGAAAACCCCAAACACCTGGGATATGGGGTCACTTTTATTTTCCAATCATTTTTTCTTATTCCCTTTTCTTTGCTTGCTTCCCGAAAATTGGGGGGGCCCGAAATCCTATTAAATATTTTTGTGCAAAAAATCTTGTACCTTTTAAAGGGTCTTTAAAAGGAACGCCCCACAAAAGGCAAAAGGGCAAAAATAGGGGAAAAAGCCCAAAAATTTAAAACCGGGCTCGTGCCAGAAAAACCTGGCAAATTAAATTGTTTTTACCAAAAGGGTAAATAAAATACAAAAATAAAAGGCCCCCTTTTTTTTTTCAAATTTCCCCTAAGGGGGAAAAGGAGCGTAGGACTTTCAGTTTTAACCTACTGTAAGGGTTTTTGTACAAGAATTTTTAAATACTTTTTAATACTGCCCCTATGTACAAAATATAAACTAACCTATAATTAACCCGCCAAAAATTTTTGTACAAAGGAATATTTTTTTTCCTTTTTAATAATACCCGCCCTCCTAAGTTTTAAAGAATGTTATAACGTTTTATTACTGCCTTCCCAAAAGTAACAAAAAAATTTAATTAACCAACCATTTTTAAAATGGGTTTCTACGTACAAAAGAAAAATAACTTTTTAAAAATATTTTCCCCCCCTATGGGGAAAAAGGGAAAATTTAAAAACCCAATTTTTACCCTCCTATTTTACAAAAATATAGTCTATAATCTGATCCAAAAAAGAATATAACTTTTAAAAAATACCGCCTCCCATGAAAAAAATATAATACTATATTTTTTGCCTCCCATGTAAAAAGGGAATATAACTACAAAAATACCTGCTTTTCTACGAAAATGAAAAATTTTCTAATATAATACGTCCCCTATGTAAAAAGGGAAAAAAACCCCACCCCTTTAAATTTAAAATTTCTCCCTTTGGTACCAAAAATATAACTCCTTTTTTAAATTAAATGCTTCCCTTTTGTACAACGGATTTTTAACTTTTAAAAACCGCTCCTATTTTACAAAATTTTAAAATAATATGATACCTGTTCTATTTTACCAAAAAAAAAAATAACTTTCTTTTGAAACGGGGCCTTTTATTAAAAGAAATTTTAAAAAGCTAAAATACTTTCCTTTTATGTAACCAAAAAAAAATAACTACAAAATACTGCCCCTATGTACAAGAATTAATTTCTATAAAAATGCCCCCCCGTACAAGAAAATTTAACTTTCTATAATACTGGGTTCCTTAAAGTTTTGGGGAAAAAAAACTACTTTTAAAACGCCCCCTATGTTTTTCCCAAAAATATAAACCTACTTAAAAAATACAGCTTCCCTAAATTTCAAGAATTTAAAAATTTCTATTTGTTTTGGGCCCCCTTTTTTAAAAAGAATATAACTGGGTATAAAAACTGGGCCCCCTATGGTAAAGAAATTTAAAATGGGTATAAAAACCCGGGAAAAATTTTTAATAAAAAATTACCCCCAAGGGGTGGTGGGAAGGTTTCGCCACCATGTAAAAGACCAGTTGGTTTTTCTCCCTTTTCTTTATTTACTTTTATCCCCCTTTTTTTTGATGGGAAAATTTTTTCCCGTAAAAGACAAAAGTGGATCAAAGCCTTTTACACCTGGAGAAATCCTTTTATCACCTGCAGTTCCCTTTCCCGTTTGCCCGCGCTGAGCCTTCCCATTTTTCAAAGACTTTTTTTTAAATTTTGGGGGAAGGGGGAGGAGTGAACAGAAGCTCATTATGTCCTTATTTGTCACTTTTAAAGAAAAAGCCATTTAAATCTGTGGGGAAAAGAAGGAATAATTTTTATTGAGAGCCCAAAACCAATTTAATGCTTTTTAAAATGTAAAAAAAAACCTGATGCACAAAGAAATAAAATCTATGTACACACATAAGAGACTTCATATCTGGCAGAGATTGCTTTTTTGTTTTAAAATTTAAAAGGTTAAAAGATCCATATCCCTTTAAAAATGGGGGAGGGGAGGGGGGGGGCAGTTTTTTTAGTGGGGAAAGTAAAAGAAGTTAGTATGCCCCTCCCTGTGTCTATATTTTTGTACATAAGGGGGAGTAAATTTTAAATAGTTATTCCCTTTTACATAAAATCATATTTAGTAAAATATTTCTTGTACATAGGGGCAAATATTTTAGTAGTTATATTCTTTTACATGGGGGCAGATTATAGACTTATTTCTTGTACATAGGGGGGAGTGTTTCGTAGTTATATTCTTGTACAAAAGGGGAAATATTATAGTAGTTGTATTTTTGTACATAGGGGGCAGTATTATAGTAGTATATTTTGTACACAGGAAGCAGTATTATAGTAGTTATTTTCTTGTACATAGGAGCAGTATTTATAGTAGTTATTTTTCTTGTACATAGGAGGCAGTATTTTTAGTAGTTATATTTTCAGTACATAGGGGGCAGTATTATAGTATAACTTTTACTAGACTATCTAAAATTATACAATCTAGACCCCTATAAATTACCACTACATACCTAGATGATACAGCATACTGTTTACTATCAGTCAGTGGAGTAATCGCCCCGATAAAGGACGGCTCCGCTTTATGACAGATAATATCACTATATACATGTATAAAACCCCTTTACATCCCAGCATCCCGACGCGTTTCCCCGTACAGTTTTAGGGTTCATCAGGGGATTCAAAAAAACTCTCGCTGTGGAAAAAGAGTACGCTATATACAACGCATATCAACCTGTCTTAAATACTTATATCTCCATTCAAATTCAATAGGGAGACTGATACTTAGCTTAAAATGCTGTCAGGTATAAGAATGATACTCCCCGCAGCTCCTTTGGTATGCTGGCACCCAGGATAAGAGGGATATCAGCATACCAAAGGAGCTGCGGGGAGTATCATTCTTATACCTGACAGCTTCTAAGCTAAGTATCAGTCTCCCTATTGAATTTGAATAGGAGATCTAAGTATTTAAGACAGGTTGTATATGCGTTGTATATAGCGTACTCTTTTTCCACAGCGAGAGTTTTTTTGAATCCCCTGATGAACCCTAAAACTGTACGGGGGAAACGCGTCGGGATAGCTGGGATGTAAGGTGTTTATACATGTATATAGTGATATTATCTGTCATAAAAGCGGAGCCGTCCTTTATCGGGGCGATTACTCCACTGACTGATAGTACACAGTATGCTGTATCATCTAGGTATGTAGTGGTAGTATATAGGGGTTTAGATATTAATATTTTAGTTTAGTCTAGTAAAAGTTATTTTTTATAACAGGGATTATAATTTGCAGTGATATAATTGGTTTTAAATCCTCTGTTCATATAGAATTTGCAGAATTGCAGTATTTTTAGTAGTTTATTTCTTGTACTAGGGGGCAGTATTAAAATGTAGTTCTATTCTTGTACATAGGGGCAGTATTAATAGCAGTTATATTCTTGTACATAGGGAGCATTATTATAGTAGTTATATTCTTGTACATAGGGGGCAGTATTATAGTAGTTATATTCTTGTACATAGGAGGTAGTATTATAGTAGTTATATTCTTTTACATAGGGGGCAGTATTATAGTAGTTATATTCTTGTACATAGGGAACAGTATTATAGTAGTTTATATTCTTGTACATAGGGGCAGTTTTATAGTGTCCTATTCTTGTACATCGGGGGCAGTATTATAGTAGTCCTATTCCCTTTTACATAGGGGGCAGTATTATAGTAGTTATATTCTTGTACATAGGGGGCAGTATTTTTAGTAGTCAATTCTTGTATATAGGGGGCAGTATTATAGTAGTTATATTCTTGTACATAGGGGGCATTATTATAGTAGTTATATTCTTGTACATAGGGAGCAGTATTATAGTAGTTATATTCCCTGTATTGTGCCTGCATCGGTAGTATGGTATTCTGTTTTTCTCTTGAGTTATTGGTTAGTTATTCCGATGCACGTTGTCCCAGACCCACCCTTAGAAGAATATAAAGTATTTACCAGGTGTCTCTGTTGCTTGGGTTGTGGCCTCCTCTGCATGTGTCTTTATTAACATTCACCTCTCGTTGAGATCATCAAACTTGTTAAACTCCTCACAGATTGTCGGGACGCTCCACACTTTGATCTCGGTGTGAGATGTGCGGAGTGTCCCTCAGGCGTCCTGTTGGATTTCCTTGTCCTCTGTATATGTCTGGGCTTTTAATAATTCACCCGGTTATTCAGCAGCTCTCACATAATTGATCTGTAAACGTTAAGTAAAAAAATATTCTGTTTGGCGGTACGAGACCGAGGCGGAGCGCGCCTGCACCGCGGGGATGCAAGGATGTTAATTATACAAGCTGCTTTATAATTTAACCCAGTGTTCGCTGCTGTAGCATAGGACTGGTGTGGAGAACCATCATCTGATAATCAGGAATTTTCAAAGTCCACATGTTGTGGGAGGGGAGAGTCAGTGTAAACTGGAATTAAAGGGGTTGTCTCACTACACGGACTGCTGCTGTTTATATTAAAGAGCTTGCACAAACAAGTCACTTTGCAATATGTGTCCATTAACCATGTCCTACCTATTCCTAGATATCCCCTCTTGTATGGGCTGCATCAGCTCCTCAGGTCGCTATAGCTACAGACCTTTTCTATCTCTCCTGATAGGCTGCCAGCACTGGTTGCTATGGCTACAGACCTGTTCAATCTCTCATGATAGGCTGCCAGCACTGGTTGTTATAGCTACAGACCTGGCTTCTACTGCAGCCTAGTAGAAGCCAGTAAACACGTCCCTGAATTCAAAATTAAACTAATAAAACAGGACTGAGGTGAGATGAATCAATGTTTTGAGACAACCCCTTTAAATGGGGTTGAGGTTGTGACCGTTTTCTTTCATGGAATTCTGTTAGCAATTTTTTTTATTGCTGAAACAGTCAACTTCTTTGGTGGTGTATTGGAAATTTGTCTGTCTGAAGGTCAGGATGCCACGGTGTAGACCACATTTAGGGATCCAGAATGGTTCCAGATCATGTAAGGAAGGGTTCTTCGAACTGCGGCCCTCCGGCTGTTGGGAAACTACAACTCCCATAATGCATTTATATAATCTATAACAGTGGGCACGATGGGAGTTGTAGTTTCCCAACTGCTGGAGGGCCGCAGTTTGAAGATCCCTGATGTAGGGCCTGAGACAAGGATGCATTAGTTTTCAACCTCCATGCAGTAGTGGTCAGGAAGAAGCTGGACTATGATGGTTCAAGAGTTGGGTTTAAAATGGGCAGAAGAGCCATCAGCGATTTGAGAAATTATATAACCCTTGTGGCACAGCGTGAAAAGGATCTGGAGAAGGTAATCAAAGAGCCTTAAGAGGAAAGGGAGAAATTGGGACTTTAGCTAAACATCAAGAAGACCAAGATCATGCTGACCACCAAAAAATTCAGTCCACATGAAGATCAACCATGAAGACATAGAAGAGGTCAAACACTTTGCTGTCAGATCACCTTTATGATCAATTAAGGATCTTAAAAAAACAGATATTAAGGGCCACATAGATGAACCTGTTTACTATGGGCAAAAAAGTGAGTTTTAGACCTAAGCAGGTTCATACATGTGGCCCTAAGTGTTGATTAGCGCTGGGGCATGCAGCGATGGTGAACATGGAACAAGTATGGAAGTGCTGGGATCATTCCTTAAAGGGGTTGTCACCACATTCCTGATATTAAAGGGGTTGTCTCACTAAAAGGATTGCTGCTTTTTATGTTAAAGATCTTGCAAAAACAAGCCAATATGTGTCCAACCTGTGCAGCAGTACCCGGCCGCCCGAAAAACATTCCACATGCACATTCCGGTTTTCGGACGGAATATGTGCATGTGAATGGGGAGGGCTTTTCTCCGCTCATCACGAGAAAAGCCGTCCCCGCTGCAGCCATGGGGATGGTACACAAACCGGACAAATACCGCTACCGACCGGTATTTGTCCATTGCCGTGTAAACGGCCCCTAACAGTGTCCTACCTATTCTTAGATATCCCCTCTTGTAGGGGCTGAATCATCTCCTCAGGTCACTATAGCTACAGACCTGTTTGATCTCTCCTGTTAGGCTGCCAGCACTGGTTGCTATAGTTACAGACCTGTTCAATCTCTCCTGGTAGGCTGCCAGCACTGGTTGCTATAGCTACAGACCTGTTTGATCTCTCCTGATAGGTGCAGAGGCACTGGTTGCTATAGCTACAGACCTGGCTTCTACTGCAGCCTAGTGGAATCCAGTAAACACGCCCCTGAATTCAAAATGAAACCAAGAAAACAGGACAGAGATAGGATGAATCAATGTAGTGAGACAACTCGCTGCACTTGTCCTCTCCCGCCTATACTACTGTAACCTCTTTTTCTGCGGCCTCCCTTTTTTTTTCTCCCATTCAATCCATCCTCACCCCCGCTGCCTGGCTGATCCACTTTTCTCCTCGCTATTCCTCTCCTCTCTGCCAACTCATGCCCAACAAATTGTTTAACCCCTCCCTCCATACATCTCTGCCTTAGTCTTCCGATACCTCCCCTCTTGCAGTTTCCGATCCTTCTCTGCTCTCCTCTTGTCAGCTCCTTACATAACCGTCTCCAAGACTTCTCTCGTGCTTCCCCCCCTTCTCTGGAACTCACTGCCCCGACTCTCCTCCATCCTTACTAGCCTCAAAAGCAACCTGAAAACCCATCTCTTCAGGATACCCTATAGGTTACAATAGGTCTTCTGTCACTACACACCCCATGAACATGTCTGCCCCTCGTCTTCTGTCTCAATCCACCTCCCTTGCAGATTGCAAGCCTTGGCTGGCATAGTCCTCTATCCCTTTGTACCAGTTATTAGTCATCTAGTGTTGCCATTGTGTTTTGTTTGGACTTGGGGCTTGTTCACATGGAGTTTTCACTCCGTGTTAGAAGCGCTTTTTAGATCCGTCTCGGGGACCGACAGAGACGGATCTAAACAATTAGCAGTGAGATTATCACTACGGTCTATGAGGAAGACGCAGCGGCGTTCACATGAGGGATCGCCGCTGCGTGTTTCCCTCCTGCCTGACGGCAATTCTTTCAAAGACGGACCCGAGCTGCGCTATGGAAACACGCAGCGGCGATCTCTCATGTGAACGATCTCTCGTGAACGCCGCTGCGTCTTCCTCATAGACCATAGTGATAATCTCACTGCTAATTGTTTAGATCCGTCTCTGGGTCCGTCCTGGGTCCCCGAGATGGATCTAAAAAGCGCTTCTAACGCGGCGTGAAAACGCCATGTGAACAAACCCTTACATTACTCCGTTAGCGATATTTGGCTTTTTCAGGAAAAACATAACATTTCTTGTGCATTCTCAAGTTGAGATGTTCTCTTTTTAGTTCATATAAACGGAAAAAAAAATCATGTCCAACTGTTCAGTGTTTCAGTATTTTTTGCACAACTTGCTGATCTCTAACAAGGAGCTTAATGGCAAAATTCACAACAGGTGTTTGATCCCTGAATCTCCCAATACATTTAGGGGATCAATTTGAATTTGGATTAAACCGTCCTCCTCATCCTGCTGTTCCCATTGTGACATCATGAGACCAAGACAACACCTTACAATTGATCAGCAGGACCTCGCCCATGTGCCAGGCTTCAAGCAGGATGCTCTCAGATGGAAGTGGCCACTGAGCTTAGAGCATCACAGAGTGTCATCAGCAGGTTGTATCAGAGACACAGAGAGACTGGAAGAGTCGCAGAAAGGCAAAGAAGTTGACGCCCTTTGTCTCCATCACACACTGATAACGGCTTCATTGTAACCAATGCCCGGCGGAGCCGGATGATGAATGCCGCACAACTCCAGGCAGGTTTAAGGTGAGAGGCAACCAGGTGTCACTTCAGACCACTCGTAACCAGTTACTTCTGCGCAGTCTGCGTGCTAGGTGACCACACCACCAAGCGCAGGCAACATCGTCTTACATGGGCCAGGGAGCATCTACACTGGGTGAGGGACCAGTGCTCCTCAGTGCTGTCAGTGATGAAAGTGGATTCACTCTGGGCGGAAATGATGGCGCCAACAATGCTGGAGGCAACCAAGAGAGCGCTATGCATGAGCCAGGTCAGGTATCCTTGGTGTCTAAAATGTATGTGTTCCGGCGCTGCCATCATTTTTTGTTTTTCTGCTCCTAACTGACTGATTCAGTGATCGGAGGAATAACACGGGAACCGCACACCAGAGTTATAAGAAGAGATGCACCACTGGTCATAAGATAGGCGTGGATCCCGCCCCTGGTACCTGCACCTGTTCTGATGACATCTTACCAATATTCCATAAAAGTGCGAGATTGGAACAATTCTTATATATTTGAATCAGGGCTGTGGAGTCGGTGCCTATTTTGCAGGAGTCGGAGTCGTGATAAAATGGACCGACTCCCAAAATATATAAGTTGGTCCAGTTAGTTCGATGCAAAGAGCAAGAGGAATTGGGTCCGGTCAGTGCTACTGCTCCCATATCTTCAGCCTTATCACATGAGGAGTGTAATTGATGACATGGAGCATGCAAAGCGCTGCCCCAGGGGAGAAGATCCCGACCCCAGTGTAAACAGATTTCAGCAACATTTTTCACCTGCTTTCAAAGTAGTAGAAGAGTTCAACCATTCATCAGACCTGACTGTGGCTGAGGCAATTCTTTTATACCCCGACATTGTTAGAGATGTTGCCCCTGTGGTCACCGCTTTACTCCCAACCCAAGTTAGTGTAGAGAGGCCGTTCTCTAGCCTGGAAATAATGAGATCAGATGTGAGGTCATGTATAGGATCTGGTGTAAGCAATACTATTTCTCAGAACAAATTCAGAGGATCAACAAATGTTCCTGCAGGGTTTTGCATATTTATAATTTTTTGTGTTCTAAAGTCATATCCAATAAATATATTTTACACTGACAAGCAAAAGGGTAACAATATTTTGAACTTGTGACTTTCAGGCTCCATATCTCTCCATCCACTACAGCTTTGTACATGAGGCTACTGTAATTTTATATACAGTCCTCTTGCCTATCTTATACATAAATCTGACTTGCAAGTATTTAGCATCTGCTTAGTTCTGCAGATTCTTTCCTGTAACTGCATTGTTACTGTTTTGCTCCTAAAAATTAAGTAGTTCATTTTTATTTTGTTAGTATTTGGTGAATCCCCCCTTTGGCTTTCAGCTCTGCCTGAATCCTTCTGGACTCTGGATCAGATTCAAAATCTGATCCCAGGTCTCTTCTACACATTCCCAATGTTGGTGCAGACTGGACTTGGATACAAATACAGCTTTTTCTTCAACTCTACCCACAAGTGTTTAAAAGATCAAAACATTGTTACCCTTTTGCTTGTCAGTGTCTGTTCTACACAATAGCTTGATTATTGTATCATAAGGTGATAAACAGCCGGATGTTACCATTTTACTACAGTAAAGTTATCACTTAAACATGCGCCGTGTATGAGGGAGTCGGAGGTTTGGGAAATTGAGGAGTCTGAGTCGGGGCTTCGGCTTGCCGACTCCACAGCCCTGATTTGAATCCCAGGTAGAATATTTGCCCCTCAGTGGAAATTCTCTCTCAGTCCTAACTTTGTTGTACGAGTTACTTGCTGCGATTCCCCTGTTTGACCTGCTGCAAAGATTTTTTTTTCGCAAATCCTCCGTCCTCGTCAGAACAAATCCCCAATTCCCAGCTTTATATTACGTTCTGTTCTGCCAATCTTCACGTGTTGCAGGCTCTGAAAGCCCCGGTGAGCTCAGATCATCTCTTTGGCTCTTATAATCATGGTGGTGTACGGAGCAAATCACTCCTCGGCGAATGAGGTCACTGCGGGGGATTCTGCCGGGGTTTTTTTTTTTTTTCCCATTACAAGTTTTGTGGTCATTTTAAGAGGAGATTGTTAAAAACTCTTTCACTGGAAGTTCTGTATTGCAGCTTTACTGGGTATTGAGAGCATGGAGTGATTGAAAGTGTGTACAAAAATGAAACTTTTTTTTTTTTTTTTTCTAAATCTTGTTAAAGGGGTTTTGCCACGAAGTAATGTTGACGTGGGATCTTCCATTCACAGGACCTCTTGCAGCAGTGGGAGTGCTTGTTTATATAGAATACAGGGGTTATAATGAAGGCCACATGAGCTAAGCAGCAAATGTAGAGACTTGTCTGCCCTCCATAATCCCTCTTGGCTTGACGGAGATGGATCCTATGACACACCAAGCAAACAAAAGCAATTATTTATGGGTTGCAGAGTATTTAAGTTCACAGTGGGGGAGGCGAACAACCATGAATGACCATTAGCTGTATTTGGAAACGTCAACCTACTCCCCCCATTTAGCATGTAGTGGCTGCTATGTTTATACAATTACACACACTCCCAATAGATTTAAAGGGGGTGTGACGTTATCCAATGGACTTTTTTTTTTTGTTTTTTTTGTAGCAGCGCCACTCTTGTGCATAGGTTGTGCCTGGTTTTGCATCTTTTAATCCTTAATGTAAATTATGCAATACCAGACATGGCCTGCATACCAAGGGGGCACTGTTCTGAAAAGTAAATTGCATGCAAATACACCATTTCTGATGTCTGTTCTCCCTTTGTCTTTATGATCAGTTGTCGCCAAAAATGACACTGATGTTTCATCTGACCTTCCCATAGAAATTTTATATAGATTAAAAGGTCATTGGAGACCATTTGGGTTAATTGCCTTTAGGCTGGATTCACATATAGTGTTGTGTTTGTCAACTGCAAAAAAAAAAAAAAAAATTAAAAACCGCGCAAGCACACTGCATTCTGGGTGCTATTTTTCTCAATATTTATGCCAATTAACACCCTATTAATAGAATCCAAGCCTGGTCACAAGTCAAGGCAGAGATTGCTAGCTCTGCACTCCCTTTAATTCAGATCAGTCTAGCCTGGGCCTTGGCACCTGAGGAGTCACACAGCCCCTCTTCCACATAAGAAGACCCCAGTATTATAAATAGCACTTGGTCAGTGGGGGACCTTATGGCAGATTTTGCATTGGGACCCAGCAAGCTCAGCCTTTGCCTAAGGGCCTATTCATTCCAGCATTTCAAAGGGGTTGTCTAGTTGAATACAATTATCCTTAAATGGGGCAAAAAGTAGTAGAAAAAAAAAAAAAGATCTTTACCTCCACTGCTGCTCCGGACCTCCGTGGGATCCTCTCGTCACCACTTTCAGGTTCTCGTTCTGACACATAGAAGACGCTTGTGGTTTATTCAATTACAATGGAGGGCCAACCTCCTGTATGTTAGGAGAAGAACCCAGAAGTGAAGAGGGATGGATCCCCGGGAGCTCTGGAGCAGCAGGAGATGGTAGGAAACAGGACTGTGGAGTCGGTGCCTATTTGGGAGGAGTCGGAGTCGTCATAAAATGGACCGACTCCCAAAATATATAATTAGTTGGTCCAGTTAGTTCGATGCAAAGAGCAATTTTATATACAGTCATCTTACCGATCTTATACATAAATGTGACTGCAAGTATTTAGCATCTGCTTAGTTCTGCAGATTCTTTCCTGTAACTGCATTGTTACTGTTTTTGCTCCTAAAAATCAAAATGTAAATTTCTATTTTGCTAGTATTTGGGAAATCCACCTTTTGGTTTTCAATATTGCCTGAATCCTTCTGGGCTTTGGATCAGATTCGAGCACATCTTGACCAAAATCTGATCCCAGATCTCTTCTACACATTCAAAAGATCAAAACATTGTTACCCTTTTGCTGGTCAGTGTCTGTTCTACCTAAATAGCTTGATTATTGTATCATAAGGTGATAAACAGCCGGATGTTACCATTTTACTACAGTAAAGTTATCATTTAAACATGCGCCGTGTATGAGGGAGTCAGGAGTCGGAGTCGGGAAATTGAGGAGTCAGAGTAGGGGCTTTGGCTTGCCGACTCCACAGCCCTGGACTAGGAAAGTTTCAGATTTATCTTCTTTTTTTTTTCTTCTTTTGTCCCTACCCTGGCCTAATTTAAAGGGGTTTTGTCCCCACATTGATGAGCTTTAAACTTGAAGGCAAATACCAAATTACCAAATACATTGCTGTTCTGATTTTGCGTGTCTTCAGAATTAGAGTGGTTCTTATCTTCTGTCTGTGTACACAAACTTTCCTAGGTTACCGACCATCACTCTGCTTTAACAGCTGCCGGGATGGTGGTGTCACTCTCTGCTTTGTCTTATGAGTAACACCGGAGTTCGCTCCTCTTTCTGACATAAACTTTAACAGCTCTGTAGCCTTCTGCCCTTCTGTTTAAATTCCTCCATCACCAATGTCCCTGTAACAGGCTTAGCTAGGAGAAGCAGAACTGAAATGTCAGTCACTGCTGTAGAACTGCCCGCAGCCTGAACAGAAAGTGGGCGTCTGAAGCTATAGAACTGCCCACAGCCTGAACAAGAAGTGGGAGCCTGAAGCTATAGAACCGCCCACAGCCTAAACAGGAAGTGGGAGCCTGAAGCTATAGAACCGTCCACAGCCTGAACAGGAAGTGGGAGCCTGAAGCTATAGAACCGCCCACAGCCTGAACAAGAAGTCGGAGCCTGAAGCAATAGAACCGCCCACAGCCTGAAAAAGGAAAGTGGGAGCCTGAAGCTATAGAACCCGCCCACAGCCCTGAACAGGAAGTGGGAGCCTGAAGCTGTGGAACCGCCCACAGCCTGTACAGGAAGTGGGAGCCTGAAGCTGTGGAACCGCCCACAGCCTGTACAGGAAGTGGGAGCCTGAAGCTGTGAACCGCCCCACAGCCTGTACAGGAAGTGGGAGCCTGAAGCTGTGGAACCGCCCACAGCCTGTACAGGAAGTGGGAGCCTGAGGCTGTGGGAACCGCCCACAGCCTGTACAGGAAGTGGGAGCCTGAAGCTGTGGAACCGCCCACAGCCTGTACAGGAAGTGGGAGCCTGAAGCTGTGGAACCGCCCACAGCCTGTACAGGAAGTGGGAGCCTGAAGCTGTGGAACCGCCCAAAAGCCTGTACAGGAAGTGGGAGCCTGAAGCTGTGGAACCGCCCACAGCCTGTACAGGGAAGTGGGAGCCTGAAGCTGTGGAACCGCCCACAGCCTGTACAGGAAGTGGGAGCCTGAAGCTGTGGAACCGCCCACAGCCTGTACAGGAAGTGGGAGCCTGAAGCTGTGGAACCGCCCACAGCCTGTACAGGAAGTGGGAGCCTGAAGCTGTGGAACCGCCCACAGCCTGAACAGGAATTGAAGCCTTAAGCTGGTTGTGAAGAGTAGGCTCTGTGAAAGAGTATGGTGAGGGCACACCTTTCCTAACATTTATTCTTTAGTACTAGACAAACCCTTTTAAGAATCCATGTAATACAGATCCATCATATTGCACTCACAGCCTGCTATATGCCTACGCTATCTCCATGCTTTGGAATTTCAATTTTTTTTACTTTTATGAAGAAAATATTTTTGGACTCCCCCATTGGACATGAGACCTCCGTAATGAATAGCTGCTGGCCCATGAATAACTTTGAAGAGCCAGAACTTGAAGCTCCTGAGTCCTGATCAAAAATCTATAACTGGCCCCCATGTACCATTTAAAAACTTGGTGTCTTATGTAGCAGAGAGTCTTGGGCCCCGACAGGCTCCAGGGCCCGGGTCTGACTGCTACCAAACACCCCCACAGCAACCGCCTCTCAGAACATCCCTGGGTATTCCCTGCTTCCAGCCTCCTCCGTGAGCGTTACGTGGAGCATTGGACATGTGTTTCTGGTTATGACGCCAGACTCTCCGCTCTGGAGGTTTTTTGCTGTGTTTTTTTTTTTTTTTTTTCTTCTGGTCATTTATCTGAAACAAATTTAAGCAGAAGAAAAATTGAGCAACATCTGCACCAGATCCAAGAGTTCCTAATGATCGATGGGAGCCAACTGGTTGACATGCTAATGGAAGAAGAGTGACTCACATGTAACAGCACAGGAGGGTTTTTAATAGGTTTTCGTGATCAGCGGTTAAGAAGGACGTGAAGCACATCTAGGAGCGAGGGCAGCGCCCGCAGTCATGTCGTCTGTCTATGCAAAGCAACAAGAGAAAACGTGAAGACCTAGGTGCCCGATGCCGACTGAGCAGATGGTGGTTGCCACCACATACAGTATGTAATGCTCATGAACATATGGGGGGGGGGGGGAGGGTGTTCGGACCCATTCTCGAATACCTTTTCTTTAAATTCAGGGTGGTGTCCCCCATTCAGGACCACCCTGTATAAAAGGCCAATTGCGTCCTTTTTAAATGGGTAATTTAGCCCCCAAAATGATCACCAAACAAGGCCAGGCTGGGGTAAGAAATAAAAAAAAAAAAAAAAAAAGTACTCCTCCAAGGTCCTCTACCACTAATATGACCCAGGACCTGTTCCTCTGTACTCCTCGCCTTCTCATCCTGATGAACAGAGAATGCTCTCTTCCCTGTTGACTACAATGAGTGAATGGAGAACCGGCGCCTCCTGTGTGTTGGAGGCACGCAGCTGTGCCAAGATGTGGGTCCCAGGGTATGTCAGAACTGCATTAGGGACCCATGAGGTGAATACAGTGGTCTTTTGTCCCTGTTTTTAGAAAGCTTCTTTATTAGCTGAAATAATCTTTAAACTACAAGGATAATTGGTGTAATGCTCCATTTCCCCTCTGGAGGCGCTGTGGGAAAATACGAGTCGGGTTTACCAGCAGGTTCCAGATTGCCAGGAATCTCCGCTACAGGACATTCCTATGATTGGGGAGCCATGGTAACAAAAAAGAGTTGTCCAAAGCAGAGAATCCAATCCATAATTTTTCAGAAATTCTTTCTATATGCGGCCCAAGGATAATGTTCTGATTTAGCGCCTCGAATATTCGTGTCTTTTTTTTTTTTTCTTTTTTTTTTCTCCTTCCTGCTTCTCAGTCATGTAGAAGGCAGAATTCCCTTCACTTAGGTTGCACTTCAGGTTCGTATCACATTTGATTCGGGCAGGCCAGAATCTAATTTTGCCAAAAATCCGCAACAAAATCGCTAACCCTAAACTGGGTTAAGGATAAAGGTCAAGATTTTAAAGGGATTGTCTCAGCATGCTCTTTTTCAGAGCAATGTCAGCTTCAGGTTGCCACTTCCTGTGGGTGGTTCTACAGCTTCAGGCTCCTACTTTCTGTTGAGGCTGTGGGTTGTTCTACAGCCTCAGGCTTTCACTTCCTGTTCAGACTATAGGCGGTTCTACAGCTTCAGGCTCTCAATTCCTGTTCAGGCTGTGGGCAGTTCTACAGCATCAGGCTCCCACTTCCTGTTCAGACTGTGGGCGTTAATACAGCCTCAGGCTTCCACTTCCTGTTTAGGCTGTGGGTGGTTCTACAGCTTCGGCTCCTACTTGCTGTTGAGGCTGTGGGTAATTATACAGTCTCCGGCTCCCACTTCATGTTCAGGTTGTGGGTGGTTCTATAGCCCCAGGCTCCTTCTTCCTGTTTAGGCTGTGGGCGGTTCTACAACCACAAGGTCCCTCTTCCTGTTTAGGCTAGGATAGTGACCCCAGACATACTGGACAATATCCAAAATCATGTCAGAAGTAGTTTCCGCTTTCTACAACATAGGGGTAACCTAAGGAAAAAGAAAGTGACACCAACTTAGGGCTACTGTTAAGGTTAACATAAGGAATAGGGTTACAGAAGGTTAGGGTTCAAATCGTCCCAAACCCAAAAATTTTTCCCAAGCGGAGTCGAACCAGTATCAGACTTAATTCTAGCAACCGTGCTTGTGACACGGTATCTGTTGCAAAATTGCAACTCTCCTTAGTCTAGAGTCACCGGTTCGGGTGCCATAGGTATTACTTGGGTACTAGACCTTGGGGCAGTAGGGTTGGTCAAGATATGGCTCCCTGTACCCTTTAGAGGTTCTGTACCAGGCCTCCCCCAATCATCTTGTACTACTTATAGTATGGCTGTTTTATGTGGCCCTTTAACGCATCATAGCCTGCAAATACAACTCGAGTTCACCCTATGGCTGAGACACTGGATAAGGGGTTTTAACTTTTTTTTTTTTTCAAAGAATTAATACCAGACCCTGTGCCATATTGTTTTCTTAGCTGTTTTTATTTTCTAATTGTAGATTTGTTTAATTCTGTTGTCTGTATAGGATTATGGGGGCGGCCATCTTGCCTGAGCGGCTTTTAGCAGCATTTAGAGAGATGCTTTACAGCAGCTTCATGCACATAGGAGCCTGTGAACAGGAGCAGACCCATTGACTTCTATAGGAGAGTTTTCTGGGCTCTGTGACCTGGGAAGAAGTCAGTGTGCAGGGAAGGGAGAGGAGGGTCTGTGACATCTCCTATTTTACTGGTGGATCCGTGTTACTAACAATTGGTTTCACCTCTCGTGTAAAACCCCCGTCTTATTAAAAAGGGGACTGCGGAGAAGTGATCTTTGCAGAACTAAGTTTTAGTCTTGGTGAATGGGGATCCTGTTTCCTATCACATTGGTGTCACCTCTCAGTGAAAACCCGCCGTCTGATAAGAGGAGACTGCTGAGAATGATCTTACAAAAAAAGGCAAATTTTGTCTATGGTGCTCGTGGGTCCGTGTTCTTTTTTTTTTTTTTTTTCAAATTTTTTTTTTTTTTTTTTAATTGGGGTCACCCCCTTTGAATTTTTGCCTGTGTGATAAAAAGGAGATGTGGGGAAAAGGGTTTACAGAATAGGAGGCTTTGTCTATGGTGGTCCGTTTTTCTATACACATTGGTGCGCCTCTCATGTAACCGCCGTGCTGTAAAGAGGAGACTTTAAGAATGTCTCTACGAAAAGGGGTATTGTCTATGGTGAATGGTGGATCCGTGTTCTCTAAACACATTGGGTACCTTTCAGGCCCGGTAATGAGGAGATGCTGGAAGTGATCTTACAGAACAGAAGTGTCAGGCTATTTTTAGGGTTAGGGCCAAAATGGAACTGGGGATATAAAAAAATTATATTTTGATCTGGGTTTTTTAAAAAAACATCCAAAAAGTCTTAAAAATGTGTTTAACATTAAAAAATTGACTCAAACAATAGGTCATTTTCAGATGACACATTTCCCTCTAAAAAGACGCGCCAAAAATTGGGGCGTGACCTATGTGAATGGGCGGGGGACGTGAGACCAGAAATTTTATGCTATTGCCTGTTCCCACTCTTTTCAGCCCCTTGATTTGGCAAGTGTACAGACTACTCGAGAGGTTGTGTGTGGTACAAGGATCCTGGTATCACGCCCTCACCCTGTACTTGACAAAGATTTTTAGGTGTGTTCCTTTAAATTTTAGTACAGAGAGATGCTTGTTTCCTCCCTGCTATGGCCGGACAGGGATGGGGGCTTCTAACCTCCGCTGCCACCTCTGCTATCCATTACCTGACAGTGTGACGGTAACATTTCCATCACAGGTTGTGCCAGTAAAGTGCGGTATTATTTGGGAACATTGCGGACTCCTCATAGGACGTTATTATCAGCAGAGCCTCGTCTGCAGCGCTCATAATGCTGCTGCTGCTGCTTCTCCTCTGGGCCAGACGTTGGTTTTATAAAATAAGCTTACATTGCCAGTAATGAAAGTGATGTAAAATGCCAAAGTGCTTATAGAAAGGTATTATTACAAGATGAGGACTCCCGGGGCTTATGAAGATGAGCGAGACCATCCAGCGCAGGCAGCATCTGGGCTGTGTAATGTAAGGGAGTATCGCATGATCACCGGAATGTATCACATATAATAGGCTTAGATACAATGGTCAGCAGAGAGTATAACAGATAATGGTTTTGCATACACGGTCATAAGACACATGGTAGGCCTATATATATACTGGTCAAGAGACTGTTCTACGTGATGTAGGCTCAGGTTCCCAGGAGAACAGACAGTATCATATAGAATAGGCTTAGATACACTAATCAACAGTCAGTGTCACACCTCATAGGTTGCCAGGCACCATCACCTATAAACCAGCCATGTGTGATACTGTCTAACTATTGTATCTATACCATAGTGCCAACTTTTGCCGCGGCAAAAATTTGCGTGGACACGCCCATCTTGTCGGTATGCCACGCCCCTTCAAAAAGCCACACCCACTCCACCTAACTGCATAACGGCTTTGAAAGAAAGCCAGGTAGATGCCCTTATAGCCAGGTAGTAACCCCCCATAAGCAGGTAGTGCCCCTTACAGGCAGGTAGATGCCCCCTTTGTTAGCCAGGTAGATGCCCCCTTTGTTAGCCAGGTAGATGCCCCCTTTGTTAGCCAGGTAGTTGCCCCCCCTTTGTTAGCCAGGTAGATGCCCCCCTTTGTTAGCCAGGTAGGTGCCCCCCTTTTGTTTGCCAGGTAGGTGCCCCCTTTTGTTTGCCAGGTAGGTGCCCCCTCTGTTGCCAGGTAGTGCCCCCCTCTGTTGCCAGGTAGTGCCCCCATTGTTGCCAGGTAGTGCCCACATTGTTGCCAGGCAGAGCCCCCATTGTTGCCAGGCAGGCCCCCCATATAGCTAATAAAAATAAAATAATAAAATCCACTTACCTCACCAGGCTCCTGCAGCCCACGGCCGCTCGGGACGATCTCCTCAGCTGGCGCAGGGGGAAGTGAGAGCAGCCGCGCGTCACTCTCCTGCAGCCGCGCGTCACTTCCCTGCGCCGCTGACCTGTATTGCGGCGCACACTCCGGCGCCGGACATACAGGGGGAGGAGGAGGAGGGAGCGATCCCTCCTGCTCCTCCCCTGCACAGCGAGACTCCGGGCGGGTTGAAGTGGCAGCTGCGGCAGCTTCACCCGCCTGTAGGAGCGGCCCGGCGGGCGCAGAGTAGCGCACTAGCGCTACTCTGTCGCCGCGGGCCCTTTAAAGAACCCCAACCGCCATGCTGGCGGCGGGAGGAATGCCAACTCCCCCGGGACGGCGGGAGGGGACCCCAAATAGCGGGACCCCCCCCCTCCAAAAACGGGAGAGTTGCCATGTATGATCTATACCTCTCCTGTATAATACTCCTATTTTATCCAAGTCTACCATGTGTGATACCATCTGTTGATCAGTCCAGACTCTGATTTGCTCGCTGGGGAGTAAGGGAAACCTCCACTGGGCCCCTGGGCATGTCAGACCTGGGGCTGCTTTTCAGGGAGAGAGGCAAAGAAGGAGAGGCAGAGTGCAAGTCATGTGTAATAGCTGTAGGGTGGTCCCCAAGAATCGGCTCCCCTGGTGGGGCCCCGAGAATCAGCTCCACTGTTGGGTGCCCAAGGATCGTCTCCACTGGCGGGCGCTCCAAGAATTGGCTCCCCGGGTGGGGCCCCAAGAATTGGCTCCCCCGGGTGGGGCCCCAAGAATTGGCTCCCCTGGTGGGGCCCCAAGAATTGGCTCCCCTGGTGGGGCCCCAAGAATAGGCTCCACTGGTGGGCGCTCCAAGAATTGGCTCCACTGGTGGCGCTCCAAGAATTGGCTCCACTGGTGGGCGCTCCAAGAATAGGCTCCCCTGGTGGGCGCTCCAAGAATTGGCTCCACTGGTGGGCGCTCCAAGAATTGGCTCCATGGTGTGGGCGCTCCAAGAATTGGCTCCACTGGTGGGCGCTCCAAGAATTGGCTCCACTGGTGGGCGCTCCAAGAATTGGCTCCACTGGTGGGCGCTCCAAGAATTGGCTCCACTGGTGGGCGCTCCAAGAATTGGCTCCACTGGTGGGCGCTCCAAGAATCGGCTCCACTGGTGGGCGCTCCAAGAATCGGCTCCACTGGTGGGCGCTCCAAGAATCGGCTCCACTGGTGGGCCCGCTCCAAGAATCGGCTCCACTGGTGGGCGCTCCAAGAATCGGCTCCACTGGTGGGCGCTCCAAGAATCGGCTCCACTGGTGGGCGCTCCAAGAATCGGCTCCACTGGTGGGCGCTCCAAGAGTCGGCTCCCCTGGTGGGCGCTCCAAAAATTTGGCTCCACTGGTGGGCGCTCCAAGAATCGGCTCCACTGGTGGGCGCTCCAAGAATCGGCTCCACTGGTGGGCGCTCCAAGAATCGGCTCCACTGGTGGGCGCTCCAAGAATCGGCTCCACTGGTGGGCGCTCCAAGAATCGGCTCCACTGGTGGGCGCTCCAAGAATCGGCTCCACTGGTGGGTGCGCCCCAAAGAATCGGCTCCCCTGGTGGGCGCCCCAAGAATCGGCTCCCCTGGTGGGCGCTCCAAGGATCGTCTCCCCTGGTGGGCGCTCCAAGAATCGGCTCCCCTGGTGGGGCCCCAAGAATCGGCTCCCCTGGTGGGGCCCCAAGAATCGGCTCCCCTGGTGGAGCCCCGAAGTCCAACACTAAGGCTATTATGTGTGATACGGACTACTAACTAATCAACAGTCACACTTAATAGGCTTAGATACACTGGTCAACATGGTATCACACATGCTAGTCTTAAGTGCCCTATTGAGCAGACGTTTCCTAAATGATGGGGTTCGGTTCCCTGTATAACCTGTTTGTCATTATCCGATCTGATAGATATATCTATCACCACATGATATCACACATGGTAGATTTGGATACCCTGTTACGTATGATTTGGTATAGATACATGAGTCAGCAGACAGAAGCTCACATGATAGGCTTTGATGCACTGGTCAGCAGATGGTATTACACATAGTAGACTTGTATACCTTGGTCAGCAGACAGTATTACATAGTTAGTCCTCAATATGCTAATTAGCAGATGGTATCACACATGACCGGCTTAGATACAGTACACTCATCAATAGACAGTAACCATGAAAAGTAGACATAGATAGCTTGGTCAACACACAGCATCACTAATTATAGGCTTAGATACAGTGGTCAATTGACAGTATTTCACGCACCATGGACGACATGGTTGTCCAGGTGTCAATTTTATCGCGCACATTAATAGCGTAGATTGCGCCTGAGTCTATGAACCTGTTCTACTGCGGGTCATAGATTTAGCGCTTTCTAGCTCCAAAACGAAAACTCTGGCTCAGGTAGAGCACTGTCAGCTCAGTGTGTCTGTTCTAAATGTTTGGCGCCCAGTTTTGCCGTCCTCCCGTCATAAATGTGTAGAATCATGTGGTCGTGGTGCAACAGTTTTTGGGCTGAAAGGACGCCAGACTGCTGCCGCAGCCCCGTACATACATGTCGCCCTATGTGTCTCCTGAAGTATATGTATAATATATGTATATCCCATATATATACCCATATGCACATTATGTAGAGATCAGGTAACCTGTCTATAGACATTAATGGAAGACCACCACATACAAGGTTGCCCTTCTCTTCCCTATAGATGTACTGTCAGGGTGGCAGTTTCATCCATTTTTCATTGAAACCACCCCCTATTTATGTAACATGGCTGGACCATTGTAAACTTGGCACCTCTTACCGTATGTTTCACCCATACACCCTAATAGATTGTAAGCTCTCACGAGCAGGGCCCTCACACCTTGTGTCTCATCTGTAAGTACTTTTAATGTGTAATGACTGTATGTTTACCCTCGAATTTGTAAAGTGCTGCAGAATATGTTGGCGCTATATAAATAAAGATTATTATTATTATTATTATTATTATTCTGTATTCTATTTGTCCGACTTAGGTCCATGAGGGCCCTTCTGGCTTCTCATTGGCCAGTTTTGGTTCAAGGGTGGCCTTCTAGCTTCTCTTTGGCCAGTTTAGATCCAAGGGTGGCCTCTTGGCTTCTCTTTACCAGGTGTTGAACCATGGGTGCTCTTGTAGTTCTCTTTGGCCGGCTTAGGTCCATGCGTGCCTTCTGGCTTCTCTTTGGCCGGCTTAGGTCAATAGTTGCCCTTCTGGTTCTCTTTGGCCAGCTCGGGTCCATTGGTTCCTTTCTGGCTTCTCTTTGGCCGGCTTAGGTCAATGGGTGCCCTTCTGGTTTTCTTTGGCCAGCTCAGGTCCATGGGTTCCTTTCTGGCTTCTCCTTGGTCGGCTCAGGTCCATGTGTGCCTTCTGGCTTCTCTTTGGCCGGCTTAGGTCCATGGGTTCCTTTCTGGCTTCTCTTCGGCCGGCTAAAGTCCAAGGGTGGCCTTCTGACTCTTCTTTGGCTGGTTTAGGTCCATGGGTGTTCTTCTGGCTTCTCTTTGGCCAGCTGAGATTCATGGGTGCCCTTTTGGCTTCTGTTAGGTCAGGTTCCTGCCACTTCAGCTGGTGTGAGATGCGTGCTACCTTACTTTCTGGCTTCTCTTTGGCTGGCTTAGGTCCATAGGTTCCTTTCTGGCTTCTCTTTGGCTGGCTTAGGCCCATTGGGGCCCTCCTGGTTTCTCTTTGCCCGACTAAAGTCCAGGTGTGGCTTTCTGGCTCCTCTTTGGCCAGTTAGGTCCATGGGAGTTCTTCTGGCTTCTCTTTGGCCAGTTAGGTCCATGTGTGTTCTTCTGGCTTCTCTTTGGCCAGTTAAGTTCCATGGGTGCCCTTCTGGCTTCTGTTGGGAACCTGTTGTGTCAGGTTCCTGCCGCCTCAGCGGGAGTGAAATGCGTGTAACCTTAGGGGAGCTGCCTGCGCCTACACACTTATACATTTACATGCATCGGTCTGCGCATTCATACTGTCCCTGGAGATTATATCACATTTTTAGCAATTACGGCTTACTTGATGCTACCTACATTTTGTAAAGTACACAGAAAGATTTTCTACCTTAATCAGAGCCATTCCAGCGGTAATAACTACCATTAATTCAATTTTCCCCTTATGCTTATGCATAAAAACAGCCCGGGGTGCCCGGCGGCGGCACAAAAATGTACTTCCAAATGCAGATCTCCAGCACCTGATTATGGAGCACAGACCATTTCCTATCTCTAATTCAAAGCAACTATTCCCTGCAATTAGCTGCTAATTAGGTGCTGCTAATTAGCAAGTGAGTGGAAAGTCTGAAAGTTAACATCTGCGGAGATTGCCAAGGACTTTTGCTTATTTTTAAAGTCAATATAAAGGAGATTGCAGGTGCAGGGTATATTTATGTGATATTTCAATTCATATCCTACTTATTTTAAGAAGCGAGGAATGCTTCGCAGCTCACAAGACTATTCAGGGAGAGATGATCACAGGGAGCGACTTAAAGGGCATGGTCCCCTTTTTGCACCATTTAGATTTTTGGGTAGAAAAATTATTTGCTGATTTTATTTCATCGTGTATTTTTAGAGTGGTCAGAGCTCTGTTTTTGTGATTCAGAGCTCTCTAGTCCTACTTCACATAGTCTGAATTTATTGTAGAAATTTTGGCTGTCTGCAGTCACCACTAGGGGGAGGTTAAAAGACTTCTGCATACAGTCTTATTATTGGGCTCAATGGAAACTGTTTTAAATTCCTATAGACTGTGTGTGAAGCTAATCAACATACTAACATGTTAAAGGGTGGCTGTTTACATCTTCATGGCCCAGTTTATAAGTAGTGACATGAATTTCCTGGGCATTGCTCCTCTTAAATTGGTGACAGAGTGGGGAGTTAGATTTAGGCTGGAGTGTGTATTAACAGAGACAACTAGCAAGACTAGTCACATCATGTATTATACTCCAGAGCTGCACTCACTATTCTGCTGGTGCAGTCACTGTGTACATACATTACTTATCCTGTACTGATCCTGAGTTACATCCTGTATTATACTCCAGAGCTGCACTCACTATTCTTCTGGTGCAGCCCCTGTGTACATACATTACTTATCCTGTACTGATCCTGAGTTACATCCTGTATTATCCTCCAGAGCTGCACTCACTATTCTGCTGGTGCAGTCACTGTACTTTCATTAATTATCCTTTACTGATGCTGAGTTACATCCTGTATTACACTCCAGAGCTGCCCTCACTATTCTGCTGGTGCAGTCACTGTGTACATACATTACTTATCCTGTACTGATCCTGAGTTACATCCTGTATTACACTCCAGAGCTGCACTCACTATTCTGCTGGTGCAGTCACTGTGTACATACATTACTTATCCTGGACTGTTCGTGAGATAGATCCTGTATTATACCCCAGAGCTGCGCTCACATTCTATTTCTGCTGGTGCAGTCACTGTGTACATACATTACTTATCCTGTACTGACCCTGAGTTACATCCTGTATTATCCTCCAGAGCTGCGCTCACTATTCTACTGGTTACAGTCACTGTGTACATACATTACTTATTCTGTAACTTGGGGTCAGTACAGGATCAGCAAGGTATGGACACAGTGACTGCACCAGCAGAAGAGTGAGTGCAGCTCTGGAGTATAATCCAGGAGGTAACTCAGGATCAGTACAGGATAAGTAATGTATGTACAGAGTGACTGCACCAGCAGAATAGTGACTGCAGCTCTGGGGTGTAAAGCATAATCTATATGAGGATAAATACGAGATAAGCAAAGTAATGTATCTCTAAAGTGACCTATGTAAATTTAATTCTCTAAATTTTGAAAAGTGTTGCTATGTGCAAAGATAAATAAAAGCTTAAAGAGCTAAACTAAAAGTATAAAACTGTATTGTAAAGTGATTGTTATTTTTCAGGGTTCTCCTATTACATATGTGATCCTGTCATTCGTCCTGATTTTTGAAGTGGCGTTCCCTTGTAATTCCATACAGGTATGACAGTCAGTGTGTCTTAAATCTCCAATTGCTCCATGGTGTTTGTAAGGAAAAAAAATAACTTATGTATAAGGTGTTTATTAGCGTTAATGGTGGGCAGGTGTTTATAGGGAAGACTTTGTTACTTCCCAATTTCCACCTATACATACCCGTGAATACATGCCAAGGTGTAAGGGTAGCGTCATTAGGGGGCACTTAGGTTCAATACACCAATCTCCAAAAATGAAGTTGCAGTAATGGGCATGGGTAAAAAGGGAGTGTAGCAACAGAGGTGTATGCAGTATGAGGGTTCAGTAGTGTGCAAGTACAGGTAAAGCGCACAAACCTTGTGTTCCTCCCAAATCTCTTGTTAAGTGTGCCTGCCAGGCTCCAAGATTTTGGGCATGCTGAAATCTAACATGCATTTATGGTAAAACCCCATTAAAGGAAAGAAGGATAAGGCATTAAGTGCTTGGCTTGTGCTGGTTCAGCTTTCAGTGTGTTCAAAAAGGGCATGTATTTTTTGTTTGAACTGCATATCATGTGACCCAACAGGCTTGACTTCACCATGCCTTTCCCCACAGTGTGTTGACTCTAGTCAAACAAAGGTCTGTTTATGTAAAGAGCTGTGAGGAGCTACGATGTAGCTGAGTGGTTAGCACTTCTGCCTTCCAGCATAGGGATTCTAAGTCCAAATCCCTGCAGGAACCAAACCTGTGGATGTTTTTTTTCTTTTTCAATGCACAGAATTGATTGAGATTTCTTTTTATTTATTTGCACTGTTTGACTAAATACCAAGGAGTACAGAGGACCGGTGTAGAATGACAGCGCCTGTGGTTGAACACGCACTCAGCAGTAAGTGTGTATGATTACTAAGGAGTACAGGAGTAGAATGTCAGCACCTGGGGCTGAACACTTGCTCAGCAGTGAGTGTGTGTGATTACTAAGGAGTATAGGGGACAGGTGTAGAATGACAGAACCTGGGGTTGAGCACACACTCAGCAGTGAGTGTGTGTGATTACTAAGGAGTACAGGAGTAGAATGTCAGCACCTGGGGTTGAACTTTCGCTCAGCAGTGAGTGAGTGTGATTACTAAGCAGGGAAGAGACTGACAGTAGCTGCCTGAGAGGGGAGGTGATGTCTGAGCATGTGCGACCAGGTCTGAGGAGCTCTGGTCACTGGTCGTATCCCCTGGAGACGAGCTGTAAACAATGGATCACTAAAGGAGCAGCTAAAACAAAAATGGTGCAGAATTTTTAATAATGATAAATGGTGAAGATGTTTGTTTTAATTTTCAAGCTTCCCACATCGATTTTACTTGGTGGCAAAACCCCTTTAATATTGGCCACTGCGAGAATTCTGAGAGGCACCAAAGTCGTGAAAGGGAGCTTGTAGCCTGCATCATGGATCAGTAGAAGGAGTACTAGCTTGCATAATAACACCTGACTTTTATTGAGTCATCTTAAAATAGTAAACAGCCATGGACTATGGCGTATATATATATATATATATATATATATATATATATATATGCCTGACCGTCTTACTCAGTAGCTCGCGCTCATTTTACTTCTCTACGATGCTGGATATGAACTCCTTTTCATGACTGTGGCTGTACCGGACAACAGGAGCGGTTGTCTACACTCCGTGCCTCTGGTCAGCTTTGTGGAACCACTTGGCTGTATGGTGAGCTGAATTTATTTCTATGAGAGCCACCACACACCTTAGAGAGTTGTCCAATCTTGCTGAAATCGGTGGGTTTAGCACCATTTATCCGATGTGTGGGCACTTTTTTGGTCTGGAGTATTATGAAGTAGTTGGTTGGGCTTCATTTACACTTTTGTGTGTTTACACCTACGTGTTATCCTCTGCATAGACATTTTGGGCATCATTGGACATCATGTATTGGGGTGGAGTGGTGGTATGGGGTGCGCCCATATGGACCAGCCCGGACTGCAATATGTACCAGAAGCTGGTTCTACGATTTTGTGCTGGTTCAGTTTTCAGTGTGTTCAAAAACTGCATATCATGTGACCAAACAGGCTTTACATCACCATGCTTTTCCCCACAGTGTGTTGACTATAGTCAAACAAAGGTATGTTTATGTAAAGAGCTGTGAGTAGCTATGATGTAGCTGAATGGTTAGCACTTCTGCCTTCCAGCATACGGGTCTTATGTCCAAATCCCTGCAGGAACCAAACCTTTTTTTTTTTTATTCTCAATGCACATACCTGATTTGAGGTTTCTCTTTTATTTATTTATACTGTTTCTCTAAATACCAAGGAGGTGGGTTTAGCACCATTTATGTGATGTACGGGCACCTTTTTGGTCTGGAGTATTATGAAGTAGTTGGTTGGGCTTCATTCACACTTTTGTGTGTTTACACCTACGTGTTATCCTCTACATAGACATTGTGGGCATCATTGGACATCATGTATTGGGGTGGAATGGTGGTAAGGGGTGCGCCCATATGGACCAGCCCTGACTACACTATGTACCAGAAGCCTGTTCTATGTTGTCTAATGGCTGGCTTAGATCCATTGGGGCCCTCCTGGCTTCTCTTTGGCCGACGAAAGGCCAGTGTGGCCTTCTGGCTCTTCTTTGGCCAGTTAGGGCCATGGGTGTTCTTCTGGTTCTTCTTTGGCCAGTTAGGGCCATGGGTGTTCTTCTTTGGCCAGTTAGGGCCATGGGTGTTCTTCTGGCTTCTCTTTGGCCAGCTTAGGTCCATGAGGGCACTCCTGGCTTCTATTTGGCCGACCAAAGGCCAGTGTGGCCTTCTGGCTCTTCTTTGGCCAGTTAGGGCCATGGGTGTTCTTCTGGCTCTTCTTTGGCCAGTTAGGGCCATGGGTGTTCTTCTGGCTCTTCTTTGGCCAGTTAGGGCCATGGGTGTTCTTCTGGCTCTTCTTTGGCCAGTTAGGGCCATGGGTGTTCTTCTGGCTCTTCTTTGGCCAGTTAGGGCCATGGGTGTTCTTCTGACTTCTGTTGGGAACCTGTTGGTTCAGGTTCTTGCCGCCTCAGCTGGAGTGAGATGCGCGTAACCTTAGGGGAGCTGCCAGCAGAATGGGGTATGCTAACTTATAGAGTTAATATTGGCCCTCAAAGTGCTGCCGTTCATCAGGTTCACACAGCTGCTTGGTATTAGCCATATAGCGCTACTGGGACAATTTTTTTTTACATGAATACAGGCAGGAAACGAACCCTTTATGACCCAAAATAATGAGATTCACCGGTGTAGAGACTTAATAGTGTTGTAAAAGTTTATTTCCTGGTCTTTTTACTGCTTATTCAGAGTTGTTCCTTCTGAACATCTTAGCAGATTTCTTTCACTTGTTAGAGGGGCCCAAGACCCAGGGGAAAAACTGATGAAATCCAGACTTCAGCTGTTTGTATGCACATAGTTCAAGTCTAAAAGAAAAGTTGCAGAAGAAAAAAAAGAACCCGCCCCACCGCTCTCCTTCTACATGGATTTTTTTAGTTTTATTGTTTGCCATTTGACGTCAGACATAATAAATACTTGCTGGGCCTTATTTATCAAAACTGTCTATGAAGAAGACAATCCTTGTTGCCCTTAGCAACCAATCAGAGCTCCGGTATCCTTTCCTATAGGGGTCTGTAAAAAAAAAAAGCTGAGCTCTGATTGGAGGCTATGGGTGACATAAACGGTCTTCCTGTTAGAAGTTTTGTGATAAATGAGGCCCCTTTGTCTTTGGTTTCTAAAACTTGTTTGGTCTCGTCACGGTCACCTTAACCTTAATGAGGGAAAGAGGTTGTGAAACCATCGTAAGGATCACTTCTTGGTCAGAATGTTTGCGATTGTTGAAAATTGCTTCTGTCTTTTGACCACGTAAGGAAACCTTGTGGTTGGGTAATTATGATTTAACTCTGTTCAAAAGTCACCATAAGTCTTCAAGTACATGGCAGAGGTGACTGTATGGTAGCACGTAGACCTGCAGAGACTCGGTGCCGCCATATAGTGCTCATCAAGTTCCATTTGCTGTGAATATGTCCTTTAAAAGGGTGCTCCCGTCTCGCACTCTGACCGCCATCAAAGTGTGAGAGGCTTGAGCACAACTTTCCATTCTGTTCTATGGAAGTTCTAAATGCAACTGAACATTGTGTTCCTCTAGTCTAGGAACTCCCATAGAACAGAATGGAAAGTTGTGTGCAACAGTCATCGACCCTCTATTCTGAGCTGATCCTTTGGGGGCGCTGTTTCCACCTCTGAGACTGGCACCTATCTCACCTTGATGGCACATCCTATCCATAGGCCATCAAAGTCGTGCACAGCCGTGACCGGCCCTCTATTCTGAGCTGATCCTTTGGGGGGCCCTGTTTCCACCTCTGAGACCATGATGGCACATCCTATCCATAGACCATCAAAGTCTGAAATGGGAACACCCCTTCAAATATTGATACTATCAGACAATATACCTGGAGCAACCAAAGATCAAATGACCTTAACTTATGGTGCCCATAGGGGGTGAAGGTGGCCAACCATGACTATTTTGATGGGATGACTTGTGTATATGAGAATTTTCACAACTCTCCCCTGCCATAAATAATACATTGAAAGAAAATCTGTTAAGGCAGTAAATTGGGGGAATCTTCTACTTGGTTTTATGTGCTTAAACCGATTCCAGACCATATTCTATACTCTTTGAGAAACCACAAATTATTGCACCGAGAAGAAGTTGCTGAAATTGGACAAAACTTTCTTTATGGGAAGGTAATGATATATGGAAGTGATTGTAATATTAGAGTGAAGGGATATGTTTATTGGGGGAAACGGTACAGTTGAAAGGAGGCTCTAGGCCCTGGTAGACAGCCTGGATACAAGATGAGATATGGTTGGGCATGGAGGTATACAGGTTCCGCAGCAAATGTAACCACAGAGGTTACAGCTTGGCCCGTAGATCCTGCACATTTGTAGGTTTCCGAAGCCACCGGCCCAACTGGTCCCATGAATGCTCAACTGACGATAAATCTGGTGACCAGACAAGACAATGAAGTGTTGCAAACTGGTGGAGACCTTTGTGTGTAACTCTTGCTGTGTGGGCAGGCGGAGGGGATGAATAATCCTACTGAAAATGGTAGGTGAAAGCCATGGGAGGCGACTTATGTAGTCGCAGGATGGCCTGCACATCTGAGCTGTTAGTCAATCACCCCAGGTAGTGATACAAGGTACATTGTCTTATGTGATGGCTCCCCCAAATCATCACACCAGCACCAGTTGGGGCCATGTGGTGTTCTAAAGCAAAGACTTGATTGAAGTGCTCACCACGAGGCCTCCTACCCCAGCCGACCATCCAGACTTCAGCTGTTTGTGTGCACATAGTTCAAGACTAAAAAGTTGCAGAAGAAAAAAAGACCCCGCCTCACCGCTTTCCTTCTAGATTTTTGTTTTATTGTTTGCCTTTCTTATAAGACATAATAAGCACTTGCTGGGTCTTATTTATCAAAACGGTCTAACAAGACAACAATCTTTGTTGCCCACAGCAACCAATCAGCACTCCGCTATCATTTCATATAGGGCTCTGGGAAAATAAAAGCTGAGCTCTGATTGGTTGCAATGGGTGACATAAACGGTCTTCCTGTTAGGAGTTTTGTGATAAATGAGGCCCTTTTGTCTTTTGGTGTCTAACACTTGTTTGGTCTCGTCACGGTTACTTTAACCTTAATGAGGGAAAGAGGTTGTGAAACCATGGTAAGGATCACTTCTTGGTCAGAATGTTTGCGATTGTTGAAAATTGCTTCTGTCTTTTGACCTCGTAAGGAAACCTTGTGGTTGGGTAATTGTTGTGACTTAACTCTGTTCAAAAGTCACCAGAAGTCTTCAAGTACATGGCAGAGGTGACTTTATGGTAGCACGTAGACCTGCGGAGACATCAAGTTCCAGTTGCTGTGTATATGTCCCTTACAATGGTGCTTCCATCTCGCACTCTGAGGGCATATCAATAGGATACACCATCAAAGTGTGAGAGGCTTGAGCACAACTTTCCATTCTGTTCTAAGAGCGTTCTAAATGCAACCGAACATTCCGCTCCTCTAGACTAGGAACTCCCATAGAACAGAATGGAAAGTTGTGCACAACCGTCATCGACCCTCTATTCTGAACTGATCCTTTCGGGGCGCTGTTTCCATCTGAGACTGGCACCTATGTCGCCTTGATGGCACATCCTATCCATAGGCCATCAAAGTCTGAAATGGGAACACACCTTCAAATATTGATACTATCAGACAATATACCTGGAGCAACCAAAGATCAAATGACCTTAACTTATGGTGCCCATAGGGGGCGAAGGTGGCCAACCATGACTGTTTTGATGGGATGACTTGTGTGTATGAGGATTTCACAACTCTCTCCTACCAAAAATAATACATTGATAGAAAATCTGTTGTTAGGGTAGTAAATTGGGGGAATCTGCTACTTGGATTTATGTGCTTTGGTCAGTTCTAGACCATATTCTATACTCCTTGAGAAAAAACAAATTATTTCACCAAGAAGGAGTTGGTGAAATTGGATGAAACTTTCTTTATGGGAAGGTAATAATGTCATATTGAAGTGATTGCAATATTAGAGCGAAGGGATATGTTTTTCGGGGGAAACGGCATAGTTAAAAGGAGGCTCTAGGCCCTGGTGGACAGCCTGGATACAAGATAAGATATGGTTGGCATAAAGGTATACAGGTCCTGCAGCACAGAGGTTACAGCTTGGCCTGTAGATCCTGCATATTTGTAGGTTTCCGAAGCCACCGGACCAACTGGTCCCATGAATGCTCAACTGACGATAAATCTGGTGACCAGACAGGACAATGAAGTGTTGCAAACTGGTGGAGACCTTTGTGGGTAACTCTTGCTGTGTGGGCAGGTGGAGGGGAGGAAAAATCCTGCTGAAAATGTCAGGTGGAAGCCATGGGAGGTGACGAATGTGGTTGCAGGATGGCCTGCTCATGTCGCTGAGCTGTTAGTCAATCACCCCTAAGTAGTGATACAAGGTACAATATATTATGTGATGGCTCCCCCAAATCATTACACCAACACCAGTTGGGGCCATGTATTGTTCTACAACAAAGACTTGATTAAAGCTCTCGCCACAAGGCCTCCTACCCCAGCCGACCATCGTTGGATCCCAAACAGGACCTGAATTAATCACTAAAGATGAGACTTTTCCAGTCCATAGCAGTCCAGGTTTCTCATTCACAATACCGCTGCAAGGTGACTATTTATGGAAGGACAGATCAAGGGCACCATTATGTCAAATTACCTTCTGTTGAGCGCTCGGAAATGGTTGTGGCAGAGACAAGGGAGTGTACTGAAGGAGTCACCTGTGTCTGAATGGTGGAAAAGGAAACTGTGGGAGCTACTTAAGCTTGTTAGCAGATGAAACGATTCTCTCTGTTAGTGTCTGGGCATCAGTGTTCGGGAAAATACTTTGGGAAAGTATTTTAAATACAAATACTAAATACTTTAATCCCGAAGTATTTTAAATTACAAATACTACATACTACTTCAAAAGTATTTCAAAATACTAAAATACTTGAAAAATTTAAACAAAAATGTAATAAAAACTAAAAATGGATCAGAGGTCCTTTAGCCCACTAGGATTAGCATCTACCCTGCAGATATGTCAGTGGCCAGGATTGGTTGTGTCCGACTCCTATAGTAGATGTCTGTCACATGGAGAGAGGGATGCTACAGTAAAGAGAAACATACAGGTACCTTCCTTTAGTTTACTATGCTATTAAGTCAGGGATTTGGGGATATTAATTTAGTTTCCCGAAACTCTATGTGCTTCACATTAATAGCAGTTAACCCCATCATGTCCCTCATATTAACCCCTGTGTGCCCTAATAAGGGTTAAATTATATGTGAGACACATGGGGGTACTAATATAGGACCTTAATTAAAAACCCTAATTTTACCTCCATGTCTCACACTATCATGACTCTTATTGAGGCACACGGGGGTTAATGTGAGGGACAGGGGGGTTAATGTATTACTATGGGGCACAGGAGTTACTAAGCGTAATGCACTTTACCAAAACTTTTATCAAAATGGGGGATTTCCCCCCCTCGGTTTTATACCGAGACAATAATTTTTTCCCCCTTTTTTTTTTGTGGAAAAATTGGGGGTCTCGGGCTTATATCCGGGTCGGCTTAACTCGAGTATATAGGTAATTTTACTGAATGGTTTACGCATCGGGATGATTAAAAAAAATCACGCTTCACAAAAGGGCGGACTTGCTTTTCGGGAACTGCGGAATTTTTTCCCTCCTCTCGTCCACTGGGCACACAACAGAAACGAGAGTGATACGGGACTCGGCTGTTTTTTTTTTTTTTTTTTTTTTTTTTTTTAAGTGCGGTGAGGCGGTTTTTTTTAAATTACATTTTTTTTGAATTTAGAATAATTAAAAAACTTAAAATACTTCCAAAAAGTATTTTAATTACAAATAAAAAATACTAAATAAAAAAATTTTGATTACAAAATACAAATACCGACAAGTATTTTAAAAAACTATTTTTTAAATTTCTTGTATTTTAAATACTCCCAACACCCGCTGGTCTCCCGGGAAACCCGTTTCGTTGCCCCCCGTAACTACCTCCTAACAGCTTGTTCAGAGTGCCCTAGATGGCAGGTCATGTGTACAATCTTCTTGATTCTCACAGTCCATTGATGAGCCCCCCCCTTGAAAAGTTTGTAATCTGGGCATGGTAGAGGCATGTGTAAAAGCAAGTGATCTCTCACTACCCCACTACCTTCAAGTGTTTATTTTCTTTTCCTCCTTATTCAGTATCATAAAAACCCAATTTGCAGTGAAACTTCCTGCTTTTCAGGTGTTACAGTTTTCCAGCATCTCTTTTCCCACAACTCCAACTGCATTGCATCCAGACGTCCAGTCATCACTGCTAGAGTCTATGTACTGACATTAGTGTTTAATGTCCCCCCAGCTCTGTACTTGCTGTCATAATGATAACTAGGACTCGTAAGTCACTATGTAAACTGTACACAGCTGCAGTCAACATTTTCATGATAGCCGCACAACCCCACACCTCTGAACTGCTGTCCTCTGCTCCAACTACTGTTAGTAAGTCCAGGATTCAAAACGAAACAAACAGTTCCCCCTCCCCTGTAATTACTCTAATTACTACTACTTCTTTTCAAACTGAAGCCTGGAAAGAGTGAATGCAGCCAGATCATTCCCTGCTCGGGTCATGCAGGGGAGTGTTCCTGAGATGAGCCTGGCTTCAAAGCACATCCACTGAGTGATGAGAAAACGTTCATTGAAGCCATGTGAATAATGAACGTCACATGGTTTGCAGCAGGTAGGGGGAAGGTAGGACAGGGCTCTGTGCTTGGTTCTGCACAGCAGGACAGGTAAATAAGTATGAATTCCAAAGTTTAACATAATTGTGAGCCCTATAACAAATTAAAAGATAGCCCCAGAGAACCCCTTTTAACGCCATCTGGGACCAGTTTTTGTCCTCTGGTGATGGTGTGAAAGTACAGGCTCTTTTTGCATTTCTGTGGTTGTCAGACTTGTTGGACTAATGAATTTCAGTAGAAGGCTTGTAAGGACAAGGACGACCCCTGTCACTTCTGGTTATTTCAGCTTTCGGACTATCTTGCAGCGTTCTGCCGGTAGATAATTTCTGGATAATCAGATTCAGGATTAAAAGAATGTAAATGTAATTTGTTTTTTTTTATGGCCGTGTAGATGCCGAACAACACATCTCAAGGGCTGGAGCCTCATTACATTAAGTGATTATATCTACGGTGTCTGGAGCTCGGCGCTTACACGGCACAGTAATATCCGCTCACAGGGAAGTTGACATATGCCTGACTGAGCTCAGACCGCAAGACCTCGCTATAAAATATTGAAGATGTAATTTTATACTGTGTGTCAGGTGCTACAGCGCTGTATTATTACACTGTTATAGTTACATGTTCAACACAGCGGATTAGGATGGCGAGCTGCGAGGAAACTAATTGACTCAAAGAAATACTCGTAGGATAAGACTTGGAGGGCAGCTGACTGACTAAGTACTAGAATACTGCTCCTTCTGTACAAGAATATACTATAATACTGCTACCTATCTACAAGAATATAACTACTATAATACTGCCCCTATGTACAGAAATATAACTACTATAATACTGCTCCTATGTACAAGAATATAACTACTATAATACTGCCCCTATGTACAATAATATAACTACTATAATACTACTCCTATGTACAAGAATATAACTACTATAATACTGCCCCCTATGTACAAGAATATAACTACTATAATACTGCCCCTATGTACAGAAATATAACTACTATAATACTACTCCTATGTACAAGAATATAACTACTATAATACTGCCCTCTATGTACAAGAATATAACTACTATAATACTGCCTCCTATGTACAAGAATATAACTACTATAATACTGCCTCCTATGTACAAGAATATTACTATAATATTGCCCCCTATGTACAAGAATATAACTACTATAATACTGCCCCCTATGTACAAGAATATAACTACTATAATACTGCTCCTATGTATAAGAATATAACTACTATAATACTGCTCCCTATGTACAAGAATATAACTACTATAATACTGCTCCTATGTACAAGAATATAACTACTATAATACTGCCCCTATGTACAAGAATATAACTACTATAATACTGCCCCCTATGTACAAGAATATAACCACTATAATACTGCCCCCTATGTACAAGAATATAACTACTATAATACTGCCCTTTATGTACAAGAATATAACTACTATAATACTGCTCCCTATGTACAAGAATATAACTACTAGAATGCTGCCCTCTATGTACAATAATATAACTAATAGAATGCTGCCCTCTATGTACAAGAATATAACTACTATAATACTGTCCTCTATGTACAAGAATATAACTACTATAATACTGTCTCCTGCTATGTACAAGAATATAACTACTATAATACTGCACCCATGTACAAGAATATAACTGCTATAATACTACTCCAAGATACAAGAATATAACTACTATAATACTGCCCTCTATATACAAGAATATAACTACTATAATACTGCCCCTATGTACAAGAATATAACTACTATAATACTGCTCCCTATGTACAAGAATATAACTATTATAATACTGCCCCTATGTACAAGAATATAACTACTATAATACTGCCCTCTATGTACAAGAATATATCTACTATAATACTGCTCCTATGTACAAGAATATAACTACTATAATACTGCCCTCTATGTACATGAACATAACTACTATCATGCTGCCTCCTATGTACAAGATTATAACTACTTTAATACTGCCTCCTGCTATGTACAAGAATATAACTACTATAATACTGCACCCATGTACAAGAATATAACTGCTATAATACTACTCCTAGATACAAGAATATAACTACTATAATACTGCTCCTATATGCAAGAATATAACTACTATAATACTGCTCCTATATGCAAGAATATAACTACTATAATAATTCCTCCTATGTACAAGAATATAACTACTATAATACTGCTCCTATATACAATAATATAACTACTATAATATTGCTCCTATGTACAAGAATATAACTACTATAATACTGCTTCCTATGTACAAGAATATAACTACTATAATACCGCCCCCTATGTACAAGAATATAACTACTATAATACTGCCCTCTATGTACAAGAATATAACTACTATAATACTGTCTCTTATGTACAAGAATATAACTACTATAATACTGCCTCTTATGTACAAGAATATAACTACTATAATACTGCCCCCTATGTACAAGAATATAACTACTATAATACCGCCCCCTATGTACAAGAATATAACTACTATAATACTGCCCTCTATGTACATGAACATAACTACTATAATACTGCCTCTTATGTACAAGAATATAACTACTATAATACTGCCTCTTATGTACAAGAATATAACTATTATAATACTGCCCACTATGTACATGAAAATAACTACTATAATACTGCCTCTTATGTACAAGTATATAACTACTATAATACTGCCCTTATGTACAAGAATATAACTACTATAATACTGCTCCTCTGTACAAGTATTTAACTACTCTATCATTCTCTCTTACAGGCAAGTATGGGGCCATTCTTCCAAGTGTGACAAATATGATTAAGTCATTTCAATGTCTATCATGAAGTTCTGCCCTTTTTAGCAGTATGAATCCCTTTTACATCACTTTGGTAGAGTCTGATTCTGTGATGGTTATTACGGGTCGTGGCATTAGGCTGGCAGTACACAGGGCGTGGGTGGGGTGCAGCTTATTGCTTCAGCCGACCGCCTCCATTCCTGTTTATTTTGGTCAGTAACAAGGAACACCCATATCTCCTGGTTAATTGTGAGAACACGCTGTAACGTGGACGGAGAGTTGGTATTTTTAATTTAGTTTTTATTGAATGATTTAATACCTTTATATTTAACTTTTTCATGACTCATTGATGAGCCCCGGGCTAGACGCTGACTCGACTCGATTCTGAACTTTGGCGTCAGACAGTTTTATGTGCGATGCAGTGAATCTGAACGGAGCAGACATCCTGTACTTAATCTACTTAATTCCAAATCCTATGCCGAATAATCTCTTGATGTATCTTAATAGCAGAACTTTGGGGGAAGGAGAGGGCGTTATCAATGAATTTGTGCTAGTGCTTGGCATAAACTGCCCTGAACGTTGGTGCAAATCATTGATTGCACCAAAATTATTAACAAATTCCTTTTTGCTCTTCACTCCACACTAGCTAAAAATGGTGAATGGTTTTTACGTATTGGGGCTTCGTATCTGATTTTTAGACCAATCTCTTGAGACTAAAGATGTGCAAATCTACAGTTGTTCATAGATCTTTATCAGGATAAGAGGAACTCTGGAGGCTATAGAGATGCACTGAAAAAACTTCATGTTGGACCAAAAAATTAATTGGTGTTGAAGGTTAATATCCACTTTATGTCCCTTCCATACTATACTCAAAAAAACGCTCCAATTCTTTGGGGCTTGTGAACAGCTCAATGGCTGAACAAACATGAACCCAGTAGCTAGCAACTTTGCCATTTATGCTGACTGGGAAAAAGATCACATGTGCAGCTAATTGCTAGAGCAAGATGAAAAACTGCACACCAACGTTAACACCTGTTCACACCAGCATGCAGAAAAGCCGCAGTATAATGCATGGGGAGATTGCACAGATGCAAAGTAACCAATGAAACAACCACTCATACAACCTCAGGGCATGAGGGAGGTGGTTGCCGGTACTACAATTGCATATAATAAGGCGATACAAAAGTGTGCCATAAATATAGATGCGTGTGGTGCACCATGCTGGCTTACAACCTATTAGTGACACCCATACTATTAGAACAGGCGGGCTGCCCAGCATTTTCTAAGTGTCCAACACAACACTTCTCTGTATGTTTTTTCCTTCCATACTATAGCAGCATAGTCCAGGTCAGTAACACTGAAACAATGCTGCCCTGAAGAGTTACAGAGGAACACAATTTAATCTGAGTGGGATATTCACCTCAATACTGCCTCCTATGTACAAGAATATAACTACTATAATACTGCCTCCCTATGTACAAGATTATAACTGCTATAATACTGCCCCTATGTACAAGAATATAACTACTATAATACTGTCCTCTATGTACAAGAATATAACTACTGTAATACTGCTTCCTATGTACAAGAATATAACTACTATAATACTGCCTGCTATGTACAAGAATATAACTACTATAATACTGCTCCCTATGTACAAGAATATAACTACTGTAATACTGCCTCCTATGTACAAGAATATAACTACTATAATACTGCCCCCTATGTACAAGAATATAACTACTGTAATACTGCCCCCTATGTACAAGAATATAACTACTATAATACTGCCTCCTATGTACAAGAATATAACTACTATAATACTGCTCCCTATGTAAAAAGAATTATAACACTATAATACTGCTCCCTATGTACAAGAATATAACTACTATAATACTGCTCCCTATGTACAAGGATATAACTACTATAATACTGCCCCCTATGTACAAGAATATAACTACTATAATACTGCTCCCTATGTACAAGGATATAACTACTATAATACTGCTCCCTATGTACAAGGATATAACTACTATAATACTGCTCCCTATGTACAAGAATATAACTACTATAATACTGCTCCCTATGTACAAGGATATAACTACTATAATACTGCCCCCTATGTACAAGAATATAACTACTATCATACTGCCCCTATGTACAAGTATATAACTACTATAATACTGCACCCTATAAAGAGCACCTAATTTGAATAGGCAATGCTGTAATGTAAAACAACATGTAGGGATAGACCAGCTGCCCGGACTTTTGGAACAGGGAATGCAACCCTGACAACCAGACTCCAATAGACTATGCAGCCAGGTCGGAGTCATTGATCGAGCTGGGCCATAATAATTATTATTATTTATTTTATAGCGCCATTGATTCCAGGGCGCTGTACATTCAAGGGGGTTACATACATAACATAAGTCAGACAATTACAATAGTAACAATATGTGACTAACAACAGGTACAGAGGGAGAGAGGTCCCTGCCCATGAGGGCTTACAATCTACAGGGAAGGAGGGAAGAGACAGAAGGTGAGGAGCAGACCTGTTTGTGGGGTGGAGTAATGCAACGGGGTTATTGTTGGTTATAGGCTCCTGAAGAGATGGGTTTTCAGGATACGTTTGAGGCTAATGAGTGGGGGAGAGTCTGATGTGTTGGGGCAGTGAGTTCCAGAGTTTGTGGGACGCCCGGGAGAAGTCTTGGAGACGGTTATATGAAGAGTTAATAAGAGGAGAGCAGAGAATAAGGTCCTGTGAGGAGCGGAGATTGCGTGAGGGGGAATATCTGGAGATTAAGGCAGAGATGTATGGAGGGGAGAGGTCATGGAGAGCCTTGTAGGTCAAAGTTGCTAGCTTGAACTGGATAAAGCAGGAATTTTGATGCAAATAACAGGTTGAGCTCTGCTACATCTATCATCACACAGGTTAAATTGCTGCAAGACAAAAATGCAAATCTCCAAGTAGTTGATTTAGAGATTTCTCCGTTTCAGCAGCTGTTCACCACCTGTGCTGCCCCCTGTCCTGTGATATGTGAGGCACCGGATTCGGGAGGTTTGAGGCCAGCGTTGTTCCATCAGGGGGCATTCCTTTCCTTACGGCTTTATGCTCTTACATTGAACCGAGGCTCCTAATTAAAGTAGGGGGGACAGCTCATACATTGTGGGGGAGGTGTCCACAGTTGTGCAGGGAAAAAAATTTTCTGGAATTTGCAGACTTTCCTAAAGTCAACATGTCCCTGCTACCAGCAGGAGACCTAGAATGGGAGTTCCCAAAGTTAATCTATAATATTGCATTTTGGATTCAAGTCAAATCAAATCCGTTTGGAGCTTAGTCGACCCCAATATATTTTTCGCAGTTTTCCCTCAAAGGATTGGGGTTAGGGTTGTTTCATGTTTGTGGCCTTGAATGGGTCAGCTTAGTGTTTTTTCCGGCTCAATGACAGACACCATGGTGGAAACCCGATTGACCCATTGTAATTAATTGGGTCTGTCGGGCATCGTGGGTCTCTGTTGTGAAACTTATCCCATGGCTTTTCTTCTCACCTCCACGCCAGAGGTTCCAAATGGAACCCTAAATGCAGGTGTGAACCAAGCCTTACCCATTTCCCGGCGGTTCTGTCTCTCCTACTATAGAGGCGCTGGGAAATGAAATAAACCTCAAAGGGGTTGTACATGGAGTCCTCCTTTAAAGGGGTTTTGCCATGAAGTAAAATTGACGTGGGAAGTTTTGTAAATTAACATTTTCACTATTCATCATTCTTATTAAAAATTTTGCACTGTTTTTGTTTTAGCTGCTCCTTTAGTGATCCATTGTTTACAGCTCATCTCCAGGGGATACGACCAAGGCTGAGAGCTCCACCCTCCTGGTCGCACATGCTAAGACATCACCTCTCCTCTCAGGCAGCAACTGAGTGTTCAAACCCCTGGAGCTGTCATTCTACTCCCGTCCTATGTGCACCTTAGTAGTTAGTGCAAATAAATAAAAAAAAAATAAAAAAGAAACCTCAATGAGGTCTGTGCTTTGATAAAGAAAAATAAAATCCACAGGTTTGGTTCCAGCAGGGATTTGAACCGAGGACCCTTGTGCCTGGAGGCAAAAACTTTACCTCTCAGCTACTCACAATGCTTTACATAAACAGACCTTTCTTTGACTACCGAGAGGAGAGACCTGGTGATGTCATCCTGCTGGGTCACATGATATGCAATTCAAACAAATCACACACGCCCCCTTCTGAGCAAACAGAGCTGGATGCAGGAGGTATGAGATGAGATCGTGAGAAAACCCCTTTAACCCCAATCTAGGGTTACTGTTACTGTCATGAGTTTAGCTGTCCCAATCCTGAATAGTTTGAACAGGGACAGATTCAAGTAACACCTTTTCACCTTATATGGGATCCTTGTGAGCCCAAAATGTTCAGAAGAATTTGGTATAATACGCCCATAATTTTAAGCCCATTATCTAATAGTTTCATAGTTAGTACGGTTGAAAAAAAAAAAAGACACATGTCCATCAAGTTCAACCAAGGGTGGAGAAAGATGTGGATGAAGGGAGGGAAATGAGTTTTTTTAAAGCTTTGTTTCCCGCCCACTGATGAAAGCTTTGAAACCCATAAGGCAAGAACCAATCTGCTCTAAGGAAGATCTCATCCCTGACCCCAGAGCCTCCAGCAGCCGGGATCCAGAATTTTACATAGCTACATACACATTAATATTCTTTAGTTCCAGGTAGGTATCTAAGCCTTTCATAAAGCCATCATCTGTTCCTGCTGTGACCAGCTCCTCAGGCGGCTATTCCACAGATTCACAGTTCTCAGCGAAGAATGCCCTTCTCCTCTGGAGATTGATTCCTTTTTTCTCCAGGTGAAAGTAATGTCCCCTTGTCTTTTGAGGGGGCTTTACATGAAATAATTTTTCCCCATACTTTTTGTAGGGACCATTTAGATATTTATATAAATTAATCATGTCCCCCCGGAGCCGTCTTTTCTCAAGACTAAATAAGTTCAATTCTTCTAACCTCTCTTCATAACTAAGATGCTCCATTCCCCTTCTAAGTTTGGTTGCTCGTCTTTGTACTCTCTCTATCTCCATTACATCTCTTCTATAAACTGGAGCCCAGAACTGAACAGCATATTCCAAGTGAGGCTGCACCAATGCTTTATACTGTAGACTGTAGGAGACGTGGTTCCTATATTTCATAAGGTGCTGTACAGCTGCACATGTGGTATATCTACCCCACAGTACTGAATAGCGTGGATACAGCACTCTTGTGCAATGGTTGTGCCTGGTATTACAGAAAGGGAAGACCTGCTATGTTTGGGGAAAAGCAGGCTGTTTTGGGTTTAATCCATTACAATAAAGTAAAGCAAAGGCTGAGATTGAATCCTTTTTTCTCCAGCCAAAGGGAATGTCCCCGTGGTCTTTTGAGGGGGCTTTACTTGAAATAATTTTTCCCCATACTTTTTGTAGGGACTATTTATATAAATCAATCATGCCCCCCTCCCCCCCCCCAAAGCCGTCTTTTCTCAAGACTAAGTTCAATTCTTCTAACCTCTCCTCATAACTAAGATGCTCCATTCCCCTTATAAGTTTGGTTGCTCGTCTTTGCACTCTCACTAGTTCCAATACAACTTTTCTATAAACTGGAGCCCCACAGTACTGAATAGAGTGGATACAGTAAAGAAAATAAAGTATCTACATGCAGCACAGCGCCACTCTTGTGCAATGGTTGTGCCTGGTATTACAGAAAGGGAAGACCTGCTATGTTTGGGGAAAAGCAGGCTGTTTTGGGTTTAATCCATTACAATAAAGTAAAGCGTAGGCTGAACAATACGATCTATCATCTTTCTAGCAGATGGCGAGAGTCCTCTGCATCCTGAGCTTCCCCACATGAGAGGAGGAATTGGGGGAATGTTTTTGAAGAGATAAGAAATGTTTTCCTTGAAGGGGAAGTTTCTGTGGTCGATCTCTGCAGGTATTTGCTGCTGACATGTAATTGATAGCCGTGTTCTGGCCTGAATGCAGATGGCACTTGTGCTCTCATGCACAGCAGTGCTGGGAGGGGGTCTATACTTGTTTATACAGTTTCAAGACTTTAAAGGGAACCGGTCACCATGAAACTGCTGAATATTCTCATCATGTTACAGAGCAGGAGGCGCTGAGCGCAATGATGTACAGCTTTATGGGAAAAGATTCAGCAGAGCTGGTAGTTTCCTAATGGAAATTCCTGCTGTTTTATGGTGGATTCCAGTGGGCGGGGTCATCCATGATTGACAGTCTTAGCTGCAGGATCAGTTGGGTGGAACCGCCCACTGGACTCCTAAACTCAGAATTGGCAGGGAATTTAGGCAAAAAATGGCAAACTATACAGGATCTTTTTACATAAATCTATATATCCATCTGCTCAGCCCCTCTTGCTGTAGAACATACTGCCGGAAGATCATATTGTGTATTCACCATGATCTATTTCCTTTAGGGTGAATGCACACAGGACGAGTTTGCTACTGCCTTTCTGCATTGATAATGCACAGTAGATCATAGTACCAGGCGGATTTTTACAAACCCGTACCCATGTGATGGAAATTTTCAGCACGGAAATAGGTCTGTAGCTATAGTGACCAGCACTAACAGCCTATCAGGAGAGAGAGAATAGGTCTGTAGCTATAGCAACCAGTGCTGGCAGCCTATCAGGAGAGATCGAACAGGTCTGTAGCTATAGCGACCAGAACTGACAGCCTATCAGGAGAGGTGGAACAGGTCTGTAGCTATAGCAACCAGTGCTGACAGCATATCATGAGAGAGAACAGGTCTGTAGCTATAGCAACCAGTGTTGGCAGCCTATCAGGAGAGCTCAAATAGCTCTGTAGCTATAGCGACCAGAACTGACAGCCTATCAGGAGAGGTGGAACAGGTCTGTAGCTATAGCAACCAGTGCTGGCAGACTATCAGGAGAGAGAACAGGTCTGTAGCTATAGCAACCAGTGCTGGCAGCCTATCAGGAGAGAGAGAACAGGTCTGTAGCTATAGCACCCAGGGCTGGCAGCCTATAAGGACAGTTTGAACAGGTCTGTAGCTACAGCGACCAACGCTGGCGGCCTATCGGGAGAGACAGAACAGGTCTGTAGCTACAGCGACCGGCGCTGGCAGCCTATCAGGAGAGATCGAACAGGTCTGTAGCTGTAGCAACCAGTGTTGGCAGCCTATCAGGAGAGATCAAATAGCTCTGTAGCTATAGCGACATGAGGAGCTGATGCAGCCCATACAAGAGGGGATATCTAGGAATAGGTAGGACACTGTTACTGGACATATATTGCAAAGTGACTTGTTTTTGCAGGATCTTTAACATAAAAAGCAGCGATCCTTGTAGTGAGACCACCCCTTTAAGCTTTCTCCCCTTTCAAGTCAGTGCAGTAAAGTGCACGATCAAGCTACAACTCATCCGCTACAAAATCCGCAGCAGATATTCTCCTTGTACACCTACGACGTTCTGGACGCTGAAAATTTCACTGCTACCTCAGCACGGTTTTAGATGTGGATTTGAGTTTAGAAGCAGATTTCAGGCTCCATATACCATGTGACGATTCAGCCGTGATCCACATTGAAATCCACATCCCAATCAGGGCCACAGAAAATGTCGGTGCCGAATCCTATTTATTTGCTTCCGAAATAGTCTTTAATAAACGTCAACAATTTAATTTCCTTCTCTAAAGTCTGCGTGGATTTTAGATGTGGGTTCCACACTTTTTCAGCGCCCAAAACCGGCAGCATAAATCTAATTTAAAGGGTTTGTCTACCCTGGCCTGATTTGCACTACTTACTGAAGACCGTGCGCTACTATGTTATCTATGGTGCCAACTAATCCGTCAGAATCGGAGGCGCTGTTTGCAGCAATTCTGTTTTCTGGCTGATGAGACCTCCCCCATATTAAAGGGTTGTATCATTTCATTAAATGGTCTTCAGAATAAGGGGACAGTGAAAACAAGCAACTTTGCAATTGGATGTCATTAGCAAAGCTGTCTTGTATTCACAGGATCCCTTATCTTCTGTTACACTGATATCCAGTGCTGGTCGGATCCCTCCTCCTTGCATTTCATTAGCTGAGAGCTCATTTACATTCTATTCGGCCCCAGGTCGCAGTATTCACAGAGCTTGCATTCCTGCCTCTCACTCACAGTAAGGGACCGGCACATTTTCACTCTGCACAGCCAGAAGAAACAGAATAACACTGCAGGGCTTCTACAATCAGGAAACAGCACAATTGTGTGTCGATCCCTGCCTCTCCGGCATAGAAGGGAGATCTGTTTCGTTCATAGAAATCTGAATTCAACTGTAACAAATCTCCAACTGTGAGAGGAGAAGAGATCAGTGCTCAGTCTAGATTGAATGCAGCCTGTGATATGTATACAGCTCTTACAAAAATAAGACTGATAGGGAGAGACACAGTGACATGTGGGGGGGGAGTCTCGGGATCAAGCATGAACAGTGAAGGGGGGATGATGTCACCCAGCGGGGAGGGGAGGAGAAGCCCCTGCATTTCTAGAGTTGAGAAGCTGAGAGCAGTATGAATGAGCCGAACTAAAGAAGCGATACATCCCCTTTAAATAAGCCGTGTGAACATACCCTTAGTAATCACACACACTCACTGCTGAGTGAGTGTTCAACCCCAGGTGCTGTCATTCTACTCATGTATGCTGTACTCCTTAGTTATTAGTCAAACAGTGCAATTAAATAAAAAGAGAGAGGAAACCTCAATCAAGTGTGTGCATTGCGAAAGAAAAAAAATCCATATGTTTGGTGCCTGCAGAAATTTGAAACTAGAACTCCTACAATGAAAGGCAGAAGTGCTAACCACTCAGCTGCAGACCCAAATGCAGCATATGAGAAGTAAATCTTTGTTCTCTTGCATGAATATAATAGTAGGGGAGACACTTTTTAAAGCAGAAACTTGTGTGTCCTATTTATCAAGCAGAGAGTTGTGTCCAATTTTTGTTAAAAAATAAAGTTAAAAAAAAAAAAAAAGTTTTACCTGAAAGGTTAAAAACCTAAACCAAAAAAAGATTTCACCTCTCATTCAAATATTGGTTCCTTAATCCTCCAATGCTTTTCCAAGCCTTAAAGGGGTTTTGCCACAAAGACATTACATGCCTGGTTTGTTCAGTTTCAGCTTTCAGTGTGCTCAGGGTGTGTAAGGTTTGTTTGAACTGCGTATTATGTGACCCAGCAGGTTGACATTCCCGTGCCTTTCTTCACCGTGTGCTCACTCCAGTCAGACAAAGGTCTGTTTATGTAAAGAGCTGTGAATAGCTACAACGTAACTGAGTGGTTAGCACTTCTGCCTTCAATCATAGGAGTTCCAGGTTCAAATCCATGCAGGAACCAAAAAAATATATACTGTATATATTTTTTCAATGCACATACCTGATTGAGATTTCTGCTTACTTTTTTATTTAATTGCTCTGTTTGATGAATAACTATTGAGGACAAGAGTAAAATGACAGTTGATTACTCAGCAGTGAGTGTGTGTGATTACTAAGGAGTACAGAGGAGGGGAATAGAATTACAGCAGCTGGGGTTGAACACTCGGCATTGAGTGTGTGTGATTACTAAGCAGTACAGAGGACGGGAGTAGAATAACAGCACCTGGGGTTGAACACTTGCTCAGCAGTGAGTATGTGTGATTACTAAAAAGTACAGAGGATAGGAGTAGAATAACAGCACCTGGGGTTGAACACTGCAGCCTGCACGTCGAGTGAGGTGTGTGATTACTAATGAGTACAGAGGACAGGAGTAGAATGACAGCCCCTGGGGTTGAACACTCGCTCTTCAGTGAGTGTGTGTGATTACTAAGCAGGGAAGAGACTGACGTAGAGGAGATGTCTGAGCATGTGCAGCCAGGACTGAGGAGCTCTTGTCACTGGTCGTATGCCATGGAGATGAGCTGTACACTATGGATCAGTAAGGGAGCAGTTAAAACCAGAATTGTACAAAATTTGTAATAATGATGAATGGTTATATAATTTGCAAGCTTCCCACAATAATTTTACTTTGTGGCAAAACCTCTTTAAAGGGGTTGTCTCACCATGCAGTTTCAGAGAGCCGCAGGCAGCTTCAGACTCGCACCTCCTGATCAGGCTGTGGGTGATTCTATAGCAGCGATTGTAACCGGAATAGCAGGGCTGATATGTCAGTGACATGAATACAGGAGGTTAATAATCTGTAGGACACAGGGCTACAGAGCTCTAAGGCTTAAAACTTGTATTTAACTTGGGTAACCAGATAAGACTGCAGGGAGGGACTCCCCATGGCTAAACTGACTGACGCCAGCTTGGATCAATTGAATAAAAGATCAGGGAGAGGTAGTTGAAACTGTTATACACTAGTAGTAGATAAAATCTTCTTTATCTCCTGGACAAAGCAAAAGCAAACCAGCAATGTATTTGGTAATAGTCTTCATACGTGTTAAAAGCCACTAGTGGTGAGAAAACCCCTTTAAGCAAATTCAGTGACAACCCCTATCTGCACAATAGTGACTGCAGATTTATGTGTTACTCAGCACCTGACAACCTTTTAAGACATAGTTCTGAATGTGGACATCACCCTTCCACAAACACTTCCATCTCTCCGGATATCCGGTGTATGTGTCAGTTTATACTGCACGTTTGCTTTGCATTCGTGCAGCAGGTAAGTGCTGTAGATGACGCCTATGAGTGGCAACAAGTTTCTTTGTTTGAGGACTAATAAAAATTGGTAGAAATAAGATTGTTTGTGATTGCCTTCAGCAAGTGATGCTGCCCCCCTGCCTGTGTGCGCCCTGACGTTCCGGAACGGCTTCGTTACATTTCGACTATTTGAGAGATGTGAACGGCTGTGGAAATTTGCAGATTTCCCGTGTGTCATTCGATGCTGCAGTCGTGACATCAGCAAATTCCAGCACTTTTTTTTTTTAGTCACAGCCAGACATGACTTCATGGGGATAACGCCGCCACCTTGTAGCCATTTAAAACAACTTATGGGGCGATGACGAGATCTTTTCAACTGGAATCCCCTGACTAAGCTTGACAGGCGCCCAAAGTCCCGACCGGTCATCAGCTGCTCAATGATTCCCCATTGTCCATTCGGTTTAGAGTCTGATGTAGCAGAGCTGAGTATGTAATGAACCAGTTTAATTTAGGAAGTGCAAGATAATGCAGCGTGCTTGGGGGTTGTTCACAAAGTGAATTGTTCTGTTAAAAAAAAATCTGTTGCAGAATCGGAGATGATACCCATGATGCAGATCTGCACGTTATAGCGGCGGTTTTTACTGTAGTTTTGTATGCAGGTGTTTTAATTTGACAAATATGCATCTAGGCTTGGGATCTCTGTCAAAACCCGTCACGTGAACCGATCCTTTGGCCGCTGCTAGTTCAGCCTATAGTCGCCTCTGCTACATCTAAGAAACTGAGCTCAGCTATATCTGAGATAATTGCATGTAGGATAACCTCAGTAAAATGGTCTGTGAATTAAAGGGGTGCTTCCACTAAAATTTTAATTTTAGCATAAAAAACATTGGGGCAGATTTATCAAGGCAGTTGCGCCAGAATTCTGGCTCCATTTGCACCAGAAACCAGCTTTTCGCCACATTTACTATGTGTTTTAGACAGTTTCAGACGCTTCTGCGCCTTGTCCGACAAAGGGGCGTGGTCTCATAAAAAGGGGCGTAGTTTTGTGGGAAAGGGGCGTGGTTTAAGTGCGACCAAAAATGTTTCTGGTGTGAAAGTAAGACAACTTAATTGTGGTACAGAATTAGACTAGACCGTTCTAACCTGCGCCAGATTTATCAACACTATGATAAATGTGGCGCATTATAAAACTGTCTAGTCTAACTTTACACTGTCTAAAAGTAAGACACTATTGATAAATCTGCCCCATTTTCTTCTCCTTTTGGAAAAAAGTGGAAAAAAAATGGATGACCACTTTGGCCCCTTAGGCTATGTTCACACGGCGTAATTGCGGGGCGAAATTACGTCCCACAATTAAGCCGTGTGAACAGGGGGCGGGGCGTGAGCGGGGGGGCCGGCACTTCGCCGGCCCATAGACAATCCCTGCTAGCGGCGCGTATACGCCGCTAGAAAGTGACATGTCAATTATCTCCCCGCCCGGCGAAGTGAGGAGACATAATCCATAGTTCTCTATGAGAACTGTGAATTACCATAATGAATGGGCCGTTTTCGGCCCGTAATTGGCGCACTTCGGCGCGTAATTACAGACCGAAATACGGCCCATTTTAAACCGTGTGAACATGGCCTTAGGGTTTGCCTATGTAACAAGGGACCACTTTGCGACCTCTTGCCCAATAGATTGTACCAGAACATAGAAGGTGAGGGGCTGTGGCTGGCAAAGGAGAATACCAGAGAGAAGGGAAAAAAGGGGCAGAAATATAGGAAGAGGGGGGTGCCTTTGGCCAAAGAGAAGAGAGAGCAAGACAAGAGAGAGTGGTGTGGTGCTTCCCCGTTCAGAGAGTCTTGTGTGAGCTATACAGTCAAACAAGGGGTTTTGAGTGCTCAAGTGCAGAGAACTATAGAAAGACGGCCTACATGTGAGATCTCAGAACAGATCCTTCGGTCACTGCTAGTTCAGCCTATAGTCGCCTCTGCTACATCTAACAAACTGAGCCCAGCTATATCTGAGATAATTGCATGTAGGATGACCTCAGTAAAACAGTTTGTGAATTAAAGGGGTACTTCAACTAAAATTTTTATTTTAGCATAAAAAAAACACTTCTCTCCCCTTGGGAAAAAAAATTAAAAAAAGATGACCACTTTGGCCACTTGGGGTTTGCCTTTGTAACAAGGGACCACTATGTGACCTCCTGCCCAATAGATTGTACCAGAACGCAGAAGTTGATGGGCTGTGGCTGACAAAGGAGAATGCCAGAGAGGAGGGAGGTAAAGGGGCAGAGAGACAGGAATAGGAAGATTAGGGTGCTTTTGGCCAAAGAGAAGAGAGAGCAAGACAAGAGAGTGGTGTGGTGCTTCCCCGCTCAGAGAGAGACTTGTGTGAGCTATACAGTCAAACAAGTTAAGGGGTTTTGAGTGCTCAAGTGCAGAGAACTATAGAAAGACAGCCTATATGTGAGGTCTCAGGACAGGTGTGGATAGAGAGCGAGTCTTCCGCACCGCTGAAGAGAGACCGCCATCGCCACAGAGGAACTTAACCTGCATTATAGACTTCTGAGTTACTTCTTGTATTTGCACGTTTGTTATCTAACTGAGAAAATGCAATTCACCACATAAAAATTCCTACTAAAACTTTTAATACCATATTACTAAAAAATACTCATAAATATCCAAAACACAACCCCCATATACAAAATAGATCCAATTTTTTGTCACCTAAATTACACTCAGAAGTAGTTGCCTTAGCGGATTAACCGCCCCAATAAGGGCGACCCCGCAAAACGAATACTTCTCTCCTGAGTGTAAACTTATGAAGACACACATATATGCCAAATCTCCTCTATCCTACTATATATATATATAATATATATATTATATATATATATATAAATAATATATATATATTATATATAAATATAGTATATATATATAATCGTGATGAGTAAGAAATAGAAATAGACAAACAAACAGTATTCTAGTTTAGATACCTCCATCCAGCACTCCTATACAGATCCCCCAAACGTGTTTCGTCCTTACCCGGACTCATCAGTGGGGTCCACACATACAGGAGACTTCTTATCTTATATCATTTCTCCCAAAGAAATATAGTCAATAATTACATACCAAAATCGTCTATTCAGTTCACAAAAATATCGAGGACGGGTCTCCTAGAAGGTGACAGGAAAGGTGCTCCTCTCTGAGTCCAATTGACTCCAAAACTAGTAAAGTTAGTCCATGAACTTGCATTTGTCGCCCACCTGCAATCTCACATGTACTCAATATGGTTTTACCGTTGGATTTTGGATTTGAAAACTGCCGAAATCCGACAATCCCATAGGCCTTCATAGAAATTCCGAGCTGTAATGTATACTGCTCAGATTTTCTGTGGTCGGATCTCAAAACCACCGTCTTTTTGTTTTTGTTTTTTTTCCACGAAACCTGCAACTTGTTCAATAATGCGCCTTATTTCATTAGGAAACTGGAGAAAAATTTTCAATGGGGAGGATAAAAACCCTAAAACTATTTGCCCAGGTTTTTGGATTTGGTTTTTCAATCTCCGCGTAGATCTATCTGCACTGAGGAGGTCGCTCAGCTGTTAGATACATCCCATAAGCGCTGCTAGGATCAGTGAGTGCCATGTAGATGCCACAGAAAAATGCGATCGCTGTTGGGCCACTATCCACGGCGATCGGCCCACCTGAAACACAATCACAGCCTCCATGGCTGCCAAGTTAGTACTCCTATTGGCAGGGTGTAATAGGAGATCGATGTAATCACTTGATTCCGCAGTAGATAGTACTAGTAATAAAGCCATCAGCCCTTCAAGTTAACTAGGGGATGTCTGTTTTATGTTCTATATTAGTGATTGTTAACTAGGTGGACTTAAAATTACTGTAAAAAAATAAAAAAAAAAAGAAAATTTCTAGAGGAGTCTTTATCTCATTTAACTTTTACAGACACATTGGAACCAATTGAAAAAGAAAAAAAAAACACTTTTTTTTTTCCTTGGGGAGGGTGGGTTGGTTTGTTCTCCCGCTATAAAACATGATCAAAAAGTTGCATAAACACCAAACTGATACCAACAAAAACTAGAGTTCACCACACAAACTTCCTAGTAACAATTAAAGGGAAGTTTACTATTGATACCCTGAAACCCAAATCCTAAGGGGTAACTTAGCTTTCAGTGTTGCGCCGGTTCCGGCATCGTTCTCAGTGTTCCTTCTGGTGCGACCGTCCAACATCACTTCTGGTTTTCCTAGGTTACCTCTATGTTGACATTGGATGTGATGCACAACATCCGACTCCATGTCCGACATCTTCTGCTGACGTTGGGGGTAACCTTGGAAAACCGAAGGTGACAATATGGCAGGAGAAGTGGTGAAAGGTAAAGTAACCCCTAAAAATCTAATCATAATTTAGGCTTATAGTTAGGAATAGGATTAGAGGAAAAATTTGGAATAGGGACAACCCAAAGTTCAGTTGAACCAACCAGGACCATAGTCAAGCAACATTACTCACTATGCTGCTCTTGCCCTCTGTGGCAACAACAGGGCTTGGCCAGCACTGGGTCCTCACAGGGGTTGTCAGATTTAACATGATGTTTGCAGCCGTTCTTTTTTTTTTTTTTTTTTTTTTTCTGCAATTTTGTTTTGCAAGTGTTTATTGCAGCAGTTTTTTCCTGCAATTTGCGGGGAAAAACATGCTGAGAAAAAGAACTGCTGCAAAACAAAACTTTGCAACCCCTTAAAAACTGTTTAAGGGATTTTTTGTAGTTTTTCTGCAGCAGCTTTTTTTAAAGGATTTTTTTTTGCAGCAGCAGTTCTTTATCCAAAGCTTCAGCAAAAAAACCTGCAATAAAAAACTTTTAAGACAAAACTGCAGAAAAAAAGAACTGCTGCAAAAAAAGGTTTGTAAAAAGTCCCTTAGTGTTTAAGGAGTTGCAATTTATTTATTTTTTTCTGCAGTTTGTCTTGAAAGTTTTTTGGGTTTTTTTAACTGCAGATTTTTCTGCTGCAGCTCAGGATAAAGAACTGCTGCAAAAAATCCCTTAAAAACTTCAGAAAAAAAGCTGCTGCAGAAAAACTGCAAAAAAAAATCCCTTTAAATACAGTTTAAGGGGTTGCAAAGTTTTTTTTGTTTTTTTTTTTTTTTGCAGCTTTTTGTCTGCAGTTTTGTTTAAGGGATTTTTTTGCAGCCGTTCTTTATCCTGCTGTTTGGGGGGGAAAAAGAGAGCTGCAACAAATCTGCAATAAAAAATGTTCAAGACAAAACTGTAGGGAAAAAGACGCGCGCTCTGCAAAAAAAAAAAAAAATACTATTTTGCAGTCTATTTTGAGTGGGTTACAGGTTTTTTTTGCAAAATTTATTCCCATCAAAGATACATGATTCAGTTAGCTTTAGCTCACCGTATGCTACAATTACATGCCAATAGTCCAGCTTTGTAGTTGGACTGTTCTGTCTACTTGACCATAGAAGAGGTTGGCTTAAAGTAAATTTTCCAAAAAATAGGGTAGTTAGGAAGCCAAGGTGGGGTGCAATGAGCAGAGCATTCTGTATCTCTATTAGAGGTTTGGATGTTGGGGGTTATGACTCTGCCCAGGATAATTTGACAAGGAGACAAGTGCAGTGGTGGAGATGGAGCCCCATTGGGTCCTAGCCCGGCTGGCACTTGTCCATAGAGAGCACTGCAGGAGGACAACATCTCTCAATGCGACCATAGCCCAGGCTATAAATAAATTACAGGATCGTGTTGTACCCAGAGCCCGAGATGTAGGAAACAATCATTAGTCCCACGCATGAAAGCAGAGCAACTTACACAAATAGTAATTAAGCAGCGGCGCTGTCAGGGCCCTGATTAATATGTGGATAACACTGGCAGCGGCTCAGCTCTGCTCAGCTGCAACTGGATCGCAAACTGCAGCGGCTGCCAAAAAAAATGAAGGTCACTCGGCGGTGAACGATCACGGGGAGGAAATCGTGTTTTTCCTGCGAATTTTAGGTTGTACTATATGATTCATTACTGGTATTCCTATAGCACCAACAAATGCCACCGCAGTGTACCACGTCAAGTCCCAGCAAAAAAAATAAATAACTTTTATCGAATGCACGCAAGTTCAGGGAAAATCTCCCAAATCCGGGCTTTGTTTTTTACATTATTTTATTTTATTTTTTTTGCTACAGTGCTTTTTCCTATAGTTTTTTTTTTCTGCAGGTTTTTCTGAAGTTTTTTGCAGTTTTTTAATGTATTTTCTGCTTTTTTTTCCCTGTTTTTTTTTTTTCTAACCCCGTGCTAACCACTGACCACTACCAGTAGCTTCCCGGCTCCCTTCTAGAAACTGTCTAAAACACTTATTAAATGTGGTGTAAAACATGGATGTCAGTATTTTTGGCAGAAATTGCACCAGAATTTTGGTGAAATTGCCATAAATGTGCCCCAATATGTTTGATAATATTAATCTATAATAGAGATGAAACTAAGCTTTATCCGGGCACTGCGGCCCAAGGGAATATTTTTGGTTATTTTTTGGGGAATGATACAAATTATTACCCAGCGCCCCCTGGTTTTCCTCTCTGATCCGGACACAGGGAAGTGATGACTCCATCCAGACTAGTTCTGGTCTTTGGTTTTATTTAATCATCAATTATACAAAAATATTGTTGTTTAGCTAAAGGGTGTCACGTCCATGTGTCACACTACTAAAAAAACATTGTTTTTTTTTTCTACTCCGACAACCTATTTTCCTATGCCCTAATACTGCATAGTGGCATCATTGTGAGGCAGAACAGGGACCCACCCTGGTGTTACATTCAAGAACTGGGGTCCAATAGTTACCCCTGTAAATTGATCCCCAATCTAGTTTTGTTTAGAGCAGAAGTTCGGTAACTTTATAAGATGTCCCAACAAAAAAAAAAAAAAATTGCATCTTCCTCCCCTCCGAGCAGCCGCTCCTGCCCTATACTCTTGAGAATCTTAAAAATGTAAGAATTCTTCGCCCCCTCCAATGCCTTCTAGTGTAAAACAGTACATTGAGACCATATGATGGTGAAGAGCGGACGGGGGAAGTAAAAATTAGCACTGGCATAATTTTGGGGAAATGCTCCAACGTTGGGAACTATTATCAAGAACCACTATGGACCCTGGGAAATCAATCACCCCCTTAAGTTGATCCCAATTCTAAGTTTGTTTCAAGCAGAAGTTTAGTAATTTATTTTCCAAAAAAAGAAAGGCACTCCTCCCCTCCGAGCAGCCGATCCTGCCCTATTTCCTGTCTGAAGGATCTCCATACCTGTTCTGAAAGCTTCTCAGGCTCCACAAAATCCTTCTAGTGTAAAACAGAACATGGAGAAAATAAGATGGGGAAAGGGGCAGGGGGAAATGGGTTAAAAATTGGGCCCAGTTTGGGTAACCGTTTATGCTCTCTGTAGGTGGAACGTATGAATCAAGCAATCGAAGCTCGTGATCTCCAGGTCTTCAATGTAATACCAATTACCCCCGTAAGTTGATCCTCAATCTACCTTTATCTTAAAGCAAGAGTTTAGTAACTTTGTATGATGTCCCAACAAAAAAAGGGGTGTCTTCCTCACCTTCCAGCAGCCTCTCCTGCCCTATCTCCTGTCCGAAGGATCTCCATACATGTTCAAAAACCTTCTGGAGAGGGGCAGGGGTTTAGACTTTTAGTTGGGGCTGGTCATATTTTTGGGGGATTTTTTAACAGTTGGAACGGAAAAATTTTTAAGGGAAACCAACCTGAGGGGCGCCCCGGGCTTCAATGTAATACCAAAAACCCCCCCCAAATTCATCCCCAGTCTAACTTTGTTTCAAATAGAAGTTTAGTAACTATGTCCCAACAAAGCGATATCTTCTTTCCCGTCCCGCAGCCTCTCCTGCCCTGTTTCCTGTCTGAAGGATCTCCATACATGGTCAGAAACCGTCTCAGCCCCTTCAAAAACCTCTATTAAAAAAGAACATTTAAAAAATGATTTGGGAGGAGCAAGGGGGAGAAAATCGGGTTTGCAAACCGGGCCCCAAAAATTGGGGTAACCCTTTTCCCCTTCCTCTCAACAGTTGGAACATATATATCAAGGAACCCACTCTCGTGGACCCATGATTGTACCATTTACCTTTTTAAGTTGCTCCCCAATCTGGCTATGTTTCAGGAAGACGGTTAATAACTTAAAAAATGCCCCCAAAAAAATAAATTGGGATCTTTCCCCACCTAAGCCAAACCCTTTCTGCCCTATATTGGGGTCCAAGAGAACCCCAAAAATGTTTTGAAACCTTTTAGCCCCCAATAAAACCCCTTTTAGACATTGAAACAATACGTCGGGGAGGAGCAGGTGGTATAAACGGTTCCTACGTTTAAAAATTTGGGGTAACCCGTTTACTCTCCGTAGGGGGGAACCCTATGTATCAAACAAATCCAATCCGTGATCTCCGGGCTTCAATGTAATACCAAATTTCCCCCCGAATTTTATCCCCAACTTACTTTTTTTTCAAGTAGGAGTTAGTAACTATGGGCCCAACAAGAAATTGGGATCCCCTCCCCCTTTCCAAAAGCCCCCTCTTGCCCCATTTCCCCGTTCGAAGGTTTTCCAACCTGTTTTAAATATTCTTGCCTCCACAAAATCCTTCTACTTTAAAAAAAACTTTGGGAAACCCGTAAATGGGGGGAGCATTTGGGGAGGTTTTGTTAGCATTTTGGGACAATTTTGGGTAACCCCTTTTCTCTCTCTCTGTCCTGGGAGGTGGAAAGTAAAGTATCAAAAAAAATAAAATGTTCAGAAGAATCAATCCTGGAAACTTGTAGGATACAAAACCCAAAAATTTAGTACAGAAGGTTTTCCCCCCCTTTTTGGGGTTTTTTTTTTTTTCCAAAACAAATTTGGGGGTGGTGGGGGACGTATTGGGGAATCATTGATGTTTTTTCCCGAAATTAAATTTAAGGTTCCAAAAAAAAAAGACTTTTTAATCTGGAGCACCACCCTTAATTTACAGAAGACTATCATAGACTGGTCCAACGCATAACCAACTCTCCTGCTCTTAGAACTTCTACAAAGGATCTTCTCCGACCGAAATCATGGTAGCCTTAAAGCACCGGAATCTGAAGCTGTTCACTGTTGCGTTGGCGCTCTTCGCCATTACCATCATGTCCTTCCTTCTCAACTACACCCAAACCTCTGGACTTGTCCTGTGGAACCCCGAAAAATACTTCAGATTCTCTGGGCCACTTATAAGATTCATGACGTCTGTGCGGAGACCGTGCAGCTGTGAAACCTGTGTGTCCGAAATGGAGCTTTCCCTATGGTTTGATGAGAGATTTAATTACAGCATACCGCCATTACTGACGAAACAGAACAACGTGGTGTCCGAGAGCACGTACAAGTGGTGGATGGTGAGTTATATTCTTGTACATAGGGGGCAGTATTATTATTAGTTATATTCCTGTATAAAGGGGAGGTATTATAGTAGTTATATTCTTGTACATAGGAGGCAGTATTATAGTAGTTATATTCTTGTACATCCGGAGCAGTATTATAGTAGTATATTCTTGTCATAAGGGGGAGTTTAAAATTTTTTATATTCTTGTACATAGGGGGCCCTATTTTTAGTAGTTATATTTGTAAAATAGGGGCAGTTTTTAGTAGTTTATTCTTGTACATGGAACAGTATTATAGTAGTTTTTATTCTTTTTACAAAAAGGGGGCAAAATTTTAGTTTTTAATTTTGTACTAAGGGCCCTATTAAAAGGGATTATATTTTTGTACATAGGAGGCAGTATTATATAGTTATACTTGTAATAGGGGCAGTATTTTTAGTAGTTTATTCTTGTAATAGGCCCGTATTAAATTTGTTTTTAAAACTTTACAAAAGGGGCAGAAATTTTGGAGTTATATTTTAGTACAAAGGGGGGCGTATTATAGAGTTTTTATTTTTGTAAAAAAAGGGGATTAAATTTTAGAGTTATATTCTTTTAAATAGGGGCAGTATTTTGTAGTTAAATTCTTTACATAAAGGGCAGTATTTAGATTAAATTCGTACATTGAAAGGGATATTATAGAATTAAAATTCTTAACATAAAGGGGATAAATTTTGAGATTATATTCTTAACAAAGGGCAGTATTAATTGGGAGTTATTTTTTTGTACATAGGGGCAGAATTAGTATTTTAATTTATAATTTGGGGCAGTATTTTTAGAGTTTTTATTTTTACATAGGGGCAAAATTTTGTAGTTTTATTTTTAACAAATGGGCAAAATTTTGGAGTTAAAATTTTTTACATAAGGGGGAAATATTATGGGAGTTAAAATTCCTTTTAAATAGGGCATATTTTAAGGGATTTTTATTTTTGGCATGGGGCAGTAAAATGTAGTTATATTCCTTTTACCCTAGGGGCATTTTTAAAAGTAATTATAAAACTTGAAAATAAAGGGGCAATTTTTTAGTAGTTTTATTCTTTACCTAGGGGAAAAAATTAAAATTTAGTATTATATTCTTGCCACATAGGGGCATTTTTATATAGTTAAATTCTTGCCCCATAGGGAGCAGTAAATTTTATATTTTATATTTTTTAAAAATTAGGGTTTATATTGTAGTATTTTTTCTTTTACAAAAAGGGGGAAATATTATTATAAGCGATGTTCTTTTTTTTTTTTTTATCTATATTCTCACTATAGTAAAAGCAATCCTCATAAGCACATCCCCCACTACTTTTCTACTGCTCTCTGCTCCCTCTTTAGGTTGTTTTGCAGGTAGGCAGTATCGTCCATAATTGAATTAGAAAAGCGAGGATTCCTCACTAAAGGGTAAGAAGTAACGATTATAGAATTTTTTAAACCAAACCCACGCTTGACTTTTTCTCTTTTCACCGAAAAACTTTAAACTACAAGTCTTTTTCTGGAATTAATTGGCTGTCAGTGGCTCCATGGAGGCAGGGTGCTTGGTGCAGGTGTAGCTTCCTACGTGCCTGCATTTCATGTAATAGGGGGGCAGTCTGCAATTAGTGGTTTATTACGTCAAAATTTAAAAAGGGGAAATAAAAAAGTCGGGGATTTTGTTTTCCCAGGACTAAAATTTTTTAATTTCCCGGGAGTTGTGAGCAATTTTCCCCATGGATATAAATGGATTTAGTAGTTGTAGATTGGGCTGGGGCTCTACTTGCCCGGGCCCATTGGTAAGCATTGGGCCCATCATTAAAGGGGGAACCCCCCTACGTTTCCTTTAACCTCTGGAAAAATGACCAATTTAAAAGGTTTTTGTTGCCCCAAACCCTCTTTGGTACATATGGTCTTTTAAGCACAGTAGATTATAGCATTTGCTGATGTTAATAGTACTTAGCTATAGTCTGTGGGGGAACTCAGCCTGTTCATTTTCCCACAGGGGCCTCCCAGTGGGGAAAAATTAAAAAAAAAAAAAAGCACAATCTTAAATTTTAAAACATTCCCAAAAATAAAATACACCTTTGCCATTCCACCCTGAGATGAACTTTTTTGCTGCCCTTTTTGCTTGCCCAGTTTTGGTCATTAACAGAAAGACCTTTTTCTAAATTCCCGAATTTCATAAGGGGGGTATAAAAAACCCAAAAAACCCGTTAAAAGGCATTTTAAAAAGGGTTTTCGGGTACGGAAATAAAGATAACAAAAAACAAGTAAGCCCTTTATCCCCAATTACCACTGAAGATTAAGTGAAGATTTTACAGCCACAAATGTTGGTGACCTGGTTCACTACCTATGTCCCATTGGTGGGGTATCAAATGCTGGGATAAAAAAGCCCCTTCAGTTTTTTCACTGCTTTGACACTGCATAGAAAAGAGAGGCCAAGGCCCCCCCCATTCTTGGAGTTAAAAGTGGGTTTCCCAAAAGTTTTTAGTGTTATTCCCTCATTGGGGAGTAAATTTTAATTTCACAAATCACTGAAATTTTTCTTATCTCAAGGCTCTCTGAAAAAGGAGCAAGGGATCTATTAGTTAAAAATTTTTTATTCTTAAAAACATAGGGGCATTTTTAAAAGTATTTTTATTTTTTGGAAAATAGACATTTTAAGTAGTTTATTCCTTTTTACATAGGGGCAGTATTATAAATTTATATTTTTGTACATAGGAGCATATTATAGTAGTTTTAATTTTCCCTTTTACATTGGATATTATAGTTAAAATTCTTGTACATAGGGGGCAGTATTAAAGTTTTTTGAAAATCTTTTAAAGAAAGCAGGGGGGTTTTAAAATAGTTAAAAAATTCCTGGGGACAAAAGAGCCTTTTTATTTGTAGTTTTGATTAAAATTTTTTACATAGGGGGGAAAATTATAGTAAATTATATTCTTTTTACATAGGGGGCATATTATAATATTATATTCTTTTACATTTGGGGAAAAAAAGTTTTTTTGGGAAAAAGGGGGTTTTTTATTTTTGTACATAAGAGTATTATAGAAAATTATTTTCCCTTGGGGACATTTTGGGAAAGGCAAACAAAAATTTTAAAAAGGGAGTTTATTTTTTTGTACATAGGGAAACAGTATTATAGTAGTTAAATTTTTGTACATAGGGGCCCCTATTATATATTATATTCTTGTAAAATAGGGGGCAAAGTATTATAGTAGTTTTTTATTCTTGTACTTTCGGGGGGAGCAAAAAATTTTTTTTTATAAAAAATTTTTTATTTTTCTTGTAAAAAGGCGGAAAAATTTAAATTTATGTCCCGGGTTTTTATTCTTGTACTATGAGCAAATTTTAGTAAAATTAAAATTCTTGTTATAAAGGGGCAAAATATTTATTTTAAGGTATTTAATTTTTTCTTGGTTTCATAGAGAGTGTTATAGTAAATTTTATTCTTATACATTGTGAGGCAGTATTGTAGTAGTTATTTCTGTACATAGGGCAAATTTGTATAGTTATATTCTTGTACATTTTGGGGGCAAGGGGGAAATTTTAGTATTTATATTTTTTGTACAAGGGGGCAGTATTATAGTAAATTATATTCTTGTTTCAAAGGGGCAGTATTAAAGTAATTAATTCTTGTAAAATAGGGGGCATATTTAGTATTATATTATTTTAAAAGGGGGCAGTATTATAGTATTATATTCTTTTTTTAACAAAAAAGAGGGTTAAAAATTTTAGTAGTTATATTTCTTTACAAAGGGGGCAGTATTTATTTTTATAGTTTTTGTTTCATAGGGGAGTTTTAGTAGTTTTTATTCTGTACAAAGGGGCATATTAAAAATAGTTAAAAATTTTTGTAAAATGGGGGATATTTAGTAGTTAATTCTTGTAAAAATAGGGCCCGTATTATAGTAGTTATATTTTTGTACATAGGAAACAATTATAAAAGTTATAATTTTTTTTACATAGGGCCCGGATTATAGTAGTTTTAAATTTTTTAACAAGGGAAAAAAAGGTAAAATTAAAAAGTAGTTATAATTTTCCTGACATAGGGGAGGCAGTATTTTAAATATTATATTCTTTACAAAAGGAGACAAAAATTTTAAATTAAAAAAGTTTTTTTTATATTCTGAAAAATAGGGGGAAAAAGGTTTTTTTTTACTGGGGTTTTTTCTTTTACCCGAAAAAGGGGCCCGAAATTTAGTATTTTTATTTTTTGTAAAAGGGGAATTTTCGCTTTTTCGTTCTGAGGAATTTCCAAGTTTTTCAAATTTTTTCATCTTAAAAATTTTTCCAAAAGGGGCTTTTTTTTCCCCGGGGGGAAAAATTTTTTTGTTTTTTCTTAAAATGAAGGGTTATGAATATACCCCCACTTTTTTGACTGGCCTGAGTTTTTTTTCCCCTTTCTGTCTGGGGCCAATTAAATGTTTCCTTTTTTCCCCCGGGGGGAAAAAATTTTTTTTTGTTTGGGGGCTTTTTAATTTTTTCCCAAAAATAACCCGATTAAATTTTTTAGTTCAAGTTTTGTTTTAGTTTAAAACTTTTTTTCTCCTCTCCTCAGGGGGTTTTTTACAGGGTTTTAATTCCAGTGTTCCCCCCATAAAAGGACAGTCCCCCCCCTTTCCCCCATCTGTTAGGGCCCCCTCACAATTTTTGGCTTTTTTGTTGAGGAAATAAAACCCCCATTGGTTACTTTTTCCCCTTTTTCCCCAGTGGGGGTTTTTTAATTTTCCCGGTTCCCATGAAGGAAAAAAGCAAGACACCCGGGACAATTTTTTCTGTTTTCTGAATTTTTGAATTCAGGTTTTTTTGGGGTTTTTTCTGGGTGTGCAAGTGAAATGCTCCGGCCCCTTAATTTTGAGTGAGAGAGGCAGGGAAAGCCGCTCCCAGTGAATACGAAAGGGGGCCAGAAAGAATGTAAATTTTTTTAGAGCCCTCAGCTAAAAGAAAAGAAAGGGGTGTTGGGAACCGGCCGGGACTGGGAACCCTGTTTTCCCGAAAACAAAAATAAGGGGGACCGGGGAAAACAAGACAGCTTTGCTAATGACATCCAATTGCAAAGTTGCTTGTTTTCAAATGTCCCCTTATTTTGAAGACCCTTTTAAAAAAGATACAAAAACCCTTTTAAAAGGGAGTAATTTTAAATATAGTCAGTTTCCCCCACAAAGAACAGGTAAAGGGGGTGTAGGTTTTTCTTAAGTTGAATTTGTATGCAATCAGAACAGGGAAAAATTTTTTAGATTAAAAACCCAACACCCAAAAAATTTTTTTTTTAGCTTTTTTAAAAGTGCAGGGAAGGGTTTTTTTTATTTTTTTGCAGTATGTGCACCTGTTAAAAATAATTCAAAAGCAGCACGAGGTGAAAACTTTTTTATTTTAGACGCCTTTTGTTTTTAGGGCTCTGACATTCAAGGGGGTTGTAAATACCCAAGGGCAAATGAGTAAAGGTACCATAAAAAAGCTAACAACGTCCCAAAAGGGGAGAGGTCCCCCTTAGGGCTTACAGTCTACAAGGAAAGGGGAAGAGACAGGAGGTGAGGGGGAGACATGTTTTTGGGGAGTAATGTTTGGCAGGGTTTTTTTAAGTTATAGGGTCCTGAAAAATGGGTTTTTCAGGTTACATTTTGAGGCTAGGGGAGAGGGGGGTTAGAGTCTGGGGTTTTTGGGGGCAGTAAAATTTTCCAAGTGTGGGGGGAAAGCAGGGGAGAAGTCTTGGGGGGACTGTTTTTTTAAAGGCTGACACAGGGGGGAAGGGGCAGAAAGAAGGGCCCCTGGGGAAAGGGGAAGGGGCGTGGGGGGAGGAAATCTGGAAATTGGGCAGAGATGTTTTGGAGGATGAGGTTATGGAGAGCCATGAATGGTAAAGGGTTTTACAAACTGGAACGGTTTCGCTGGAAAAATTGGGGGGCTGGGAAAAGGGGATTGGCAGAGGCAAAGGGGGCAGGGGAATAGCGAGGAAAGGTAACAGAGGGGCGGCAGATTTTTAAGGAGGGTTTGGGGGGGAAAGAGTGGGGCAAAAACGGGGGGCCACAGAGAAAAAATGTTCGTAGCCCGAGGCGGGAGATGATGAGGGCTTTGGCCCCGCTTTTTTTGAAGAGCCCAAAGGGTTGAAGGAAGGGGCCCGGAAAACGGAATTTTTTTTTAGGGGGAGGGGGGCACGAGGTGGGGGTTTTTTTGATGTGGGGTTTTGGAGGAAGAGGGGAGTCAAAGGGTTATCCCAAGGAAAGCTGGGGGGGGAAAAGGCAGCTATTGACAGTGAAACAGAATAAATTTGGAGAGATGGAGTGGGACGGGGGGAAAAAGGAGGGAATTCTTTTTTCCTCCCATTTTTATTTTCAGAGAAAGGGGAAGGGGACGAACAGTCTAAATTTTTTGGGGACAGTAGAGAGGTAATATCGGGGCCCGGAGATGTAGATTTGGGGTATCGTCAGCAAAGGAAAGGGGAAATAAAAGCCGTGGGGATGCTTGAGCTGACCGGGGGGCCACAGTGTAGATAGAAAAGGAGTAGTGGCCCGGGATTTGGCCCCCCCTGGGGGACCCCAAAACAGAGAGAGGGCGAGAGAGGAGGGGGAAAGCGGAATGAAGAACGCTAAAGGGCCATGGGTTTGAGGTACGGGAAACCCAAAAAAAAGAGCCAGCCCGTGTTTCCGAGGGGGGAAGGGGTTTTTTTGTAGGAAGTAAAATGGCCCCAAACATTGTAAAAGGGGGGAGGAAAGGTCTAAGAGAGACACAGAGTAGGGGAAATGGGGTTTTTGGGCATTTAAATAGGGTCATTGGGATTTTTGGGTTTTGGGGGGTGGAATGCTGAAACTTGCCGTTTTTTCCAAGCTATCATCTGCTGGGGGAACAGGGAACTACAAGTGGAAAGCATGCCCTAAAATCTTTTTGAAATTTTAGGGGAACAGATGTAAGTCAGGGACTCCCCGTACTTAACTCTTGAAACTTTAAGCCAGTATTAAAGTAGTTATATTCTTGTACACAGGGGGTAGTATTATAGAAGTTTAAAATTCTTGTAAAAGGGAAAAGTTTTTATAGTATTTAAAATTTTTTTTTTGTACATAGTACGTTTTTTTTTAATTATTTAATTTTTTAAAATGGGGGCCCCGGGGTATTATAGAAAGTTTATTTTTTCTTGTACAAGGGGGAAAGGAAATTTTTAGTTAAATTCTTGTACATAGGGGGCGTATTATATTTGTTTTTTTTTCCCCCTTGGTACTTAGAGAGCATTTTTTTAAGGTAGTTATATTTTTAAACATAGGAGGCAGTATTATAGAAATTAAAATTTTCTTGAAAAAATGGGAGCAGAAATTATAGTATTTATATTCTTGAACATAGTACAGTATTATAGTATTTTTTTAATTCCTGTAAAAAAGGGCCCGTTTTAAATAATAGTTAAAATTCTTTTACATAGGGGCAGTATTATGGGTAGTTAAAATTTTTTGTACAAAGGAGAAAGTTTTAATGGGTATTTTAAAATTCTTGTACATAGGGGAGCAGTATTATAGAAAGTATATTTTTGTACTGGGGAGCAGTTTTTTTTTTTTAATTATTTTTTTTAATTTTTTTCCCTGGGGAGGCAGAAATTATAGGAATTAAATAACCCTTTTACATAAAAAACTTTTTAAAAGTATTTAAAAGTCTTGTACATAGGGGCAGTATTACAGTAAGTTATATTCTTGTAAAATGGGGGCCATTTTTAAAAAGTAGTTATATTCTTGTACTAGGGAGCAGTTTTAAAAATAGTTATTTTCCCCTTGTACATGGGAACCTTTAATTATTTTATTTAAAATTTTCCCTTTAAACATAGGGGGGCAGTATTATAGTAGTTTAAAAATTTTTGGGTTACATAGGGGCAGAATTAAAAGGTATTTAAAATTCTTGTAATGGGGGGCGGGAAATTATAGTAGTTAAATTCCTGCCATGGGGAACAGTATTATATTTTTATTCTTTTTTAATAGGGGGAAAGTTCATAATTTTAATTCTTTACAAAGGGGGCCCAGTATTATAGTAGTTAATTTTGAACATAGGAGCTTATTAAAGTGGGGTTTTTTATTTTTGTACATAAAAGGCATTTTTTAAAAAATTTTTTAATTTTTCTTGTACTTTGGGAGCATTTATTTTAGAAATTTATATTCTTGTAAAAAGGGGGGCATATTATGGGTATTTTATATTCTTGTACATAGGAAAAAGTTTTTATAGTATTAAAGTTTCTTGTCCATAGGAGGCGTTTTAAAAATTAAGTTATATTTTTTGTACATGGGACAAAAATTATAGTATTTAAAAATTTCTTAAAACATAGGGAGCATTTTATAATAGTTAGCCCAAAATGAAAAATTTTGGGCACCCCTTTTAAAATCTTAAAAATTTTTTTAAGCCCCCCCTAAATATTTGGGTTTTTTGGAAACACCCCTTTCAATTTGATAAAACCTAATAACTGATGGACCCCAGAAATTTTTTTCCGGTTTTAAAGGGGAAGGGTTTTTATTGTACTAACACAAAATGTGCAATAATGCTTTAAAAACCAAAATTTGACTGGGGGAAAAAATTTGGGGGAAACCCCCCAACAAAAAATTGACAATTTTTTAGTAGATCCCCCTTTTTAAAAAAATAACAGCCTCTAGTCGCTTCCCTGTAGTTTTTTAATAGCTTTTTTCCCGGATCCGGATGAAGTTATTTTGACCATTCCCTTTAAAAAACAATTCAAGTTCATTAAATTTTTGGATGGTGCGCCGACATGGACACCCCCCTTTAAAGTATCCCACAGATTTTTCCAATGATGTTAAAGGGCTGGGGACGGGAGGGGCCTTTTCCAGAACATTGTAATTTTTTCCTCTGCATGAATGCCTGATTTAAAATTTGGAGCTGTTTTTTTTGGGATAAATTGTCTTGCTGAAATATCCACCCCCGGGGAAAACTTAAAATTTCTAAACTGATTCTTGAAAATTTAATTCCAAAGGGAATTTTGCTGATACTAATTAAAACCCAGGGCAAACCCTAAATTTTAAACCAGTTTCCCCGGGTCCCGGGGGTTTTTGGCCCCACACAGCCCCAAAGCATGATAACCCCTTTCCCCCAAAATTTAAAAACAGTGGGAGAAAAGTGTTTTTTTCGGAAAATCTTTTGTTTTTGGGGATGCCTTTCAGAAACCCCCTTTTTTGTATGACCAAACAACTTAATCTTTTTTTTTCATCATCCACAGGCCCTTCTTCCAAAAAAAAGGGCGGGCTTTCCAAATTTGTTTTTTGAAATACCTCAGGGGGACTTTTTTGGGGTGGCGGGGCTTTCAGAAAACGGCTTTTTCCCGCACCTCTCCCATACACTTTTTCCTTTTTGAAAAGTTTCTGTTTTTGTTGACCAAATCCCACGGGTGAAAACCAAATCTGCAGAAAATTGATGCTGCAGCTCTTTGGGGTGGTCTGGGGATTGTCCTTGCCCTTTTCTCCCCATTCTTTTTCTCTCCCTTTCCCTATTTTTTTTTGGGCCTGCCACTTCCGGGGCTTAACAAGAACTGCCCCTGTGGTTTTTCCTTTTTCCCTTTACTATGTTCCCCACAAGTGGAAATTTGACGGGTTTTAAAATTCGGGAGACAACTTTTTGAAAATCCTTCCCCTAAAACAACTAAGTTGAACAATCTTTTTTTTCCCCAGATCATTTGAGATTTGTTTTTGGGGAAACCCATGATCCCCAACCCCTTCACGGGAGATTTAAAATTTAAGGAAAACCCAACTTCAATTGGCCACCTTAAATACCTTTTCTCATAAATTTGGAAAACCCCTTTGGGCTATAAAAGTTCAAAGCTCAGTGGGGTTTTACAAAACCAATGTTGTCTTTCAAAAAGTCGGGTAAAAAGTATTTGGGAGAAATTTATGAGGGGATTTTAACGTAAAACTATCGTTCTGGGGCAAATTATCGAAAATTATCAATAAGTTTTATCCGATGGGTCGATAAAATTTTCCCTTTGACCATTAAAGTCTAGGGAGAAGGAACAACCCCTTTCCCATTCTTAAACCCAAACGGGGGCTGGAAAAAGGGCGGGAAATTAACATCCACAACATAAAAATTGGTTTAACTTTTTTACTTCTTGGGCCCAACACATTTGGGAATAAAATTTCCACAGAAAAAAATTTCACAACCATTCACTACCCCTGCCCTTCTACCAAAAAGCCTAAACCCTTAAACCTGCATCACCCACAAATTAAAAAGTGCCAAAAGGGCAGTATAAATTTTAAACCATCATTTTACTTAAACCGGGACATTAAATATCCCTGCCCAAAAAAAACGGGGCATCCCCCCCCAAACCTGCATAACCCCCAGTTTTTTAAAAAGTCCCGGGAAAAAAGGGAAACCCTTTTAAACCAAACCATTTTAGAAAATGGACTTTAGACTATCCCCTTTTCCCCGGGCCCCAGAAATGAGCCCCAAACCTGCATGACCCCCACTTTTAAAAAAAGGCGGGGAAAAGGGGTTTTTTTGAACCCCCCATTTTTTTAGTTTCACGGGGACTTTGACTATCCCTGTCCCGGGGGCCAAAAGCATGCCCCTTTAAAAACCGGGTTTTGTTTCTACAAAACACAAAGTGGCACTTTCTATTTTGTACAGTGACTCTCTTTTAAGTAAAATTTTTTTGTAACTGACTTTTTTTTTTACAAAAAATTTTTTTTAGGGGAAATTTTATTTATAGTTTTTTACATTAAATTTCCATTTTTTCTTTTTTTTTTAAAATTGATAACATACAACAACAAACCCCCTTTCCCCGCAGTTTTTAAACTGTAGATGTGGTTTTAAATTTTGCCGCACACCCCCCTAATAATTTCAAGTGTCCTAATCATCCCCAAAACAAATTCTTAGTTTTTAGAAGACATTTTCCCTCCCCCTGGCTTCTGAAACCTGATTCAGCCCCAAACAATTTTAAATTTGGTTTTTAATTTTTTTCCTCCAAAACCCCTTTTGTCATTATTTTGGGGCAGACCCCCCTGGAGAACCAAAATTAACGACCCCCAAAGGTTGGGGGTCCAGCCCCCCGAAAATTTTTAAAACCTCAAAAATTTTGGGAAAATTTTTTGGGCCAGTTCCCCGGACCCCTTTTTTTTGACACTACTTAACCTCACAGAAAACACCTTTTTTTTAAAATCTGGGTTTTTTTTTAAAAAAATTTTTAAGCTCTCCTTATTGCCCCAAAAATGAGAGCCAGTGCTGCCGTCAGGGCCCTCTGTTAACACGGAGGTCCACTTGGGCCAAAGGGCCCGGTTTTTCAGTGGGTTTTGGTTTTTAGACCAAGGCCAAACGTCCGTCATGTATTAACACGCAGGTTTTTAGCTTCCAAGGGGGAGTTACAGTGGGTGCGGTGAAGACCAGGCTAGCGTCCTCCCTCTATTAACACGGGAGGGTTTAGCTGCCCGGGGCCCGGGGTTACAAATGGGTGCGGTGAGAGCCCCCGGCTTCGTCTGTCCCCTCTATTAAAAACGGTAAAAAAAGGGCCCCTTAGGGCGCAGCAACCCAAAAAAGTCCCCTGCCTTTAAGCAGGGTGGGGGAAACGGAAAGGGGAAAAGGGGAAAACCCCAGCCTTCCCAAATACACACCAAAGACCCCCCGGTAGGGCCCCTTGGGCCCCCCCCCGTAAGAGTGTGGGGCCAAATTAGCTTTCCCCTTTGGAAAAAACTGGTTTTGGGTTAAAGCTCCGTTCCACCCCGGTTTCCCTTTTTCTTGGCATTCTTTTTCCATTTTTTTCTCAACTGCTGGAGAAATTGGGCTCTGTTCTTTTTTCCTGTCCGTGCTCCAAAAATCCCCTGTCCTCTGAATAACCTTCATCCCGGGGCAAGTTTTCCTGTACCTCCTTTGGTACAATTCAGAAGGGAATTTTTTTTCCCAGCTATTTTTTACATGCAAGTTTTTTAGTAGTTTTAAAATTTTAGAAAACAAAATTTTTTAAAAAAAGGGTGGCATCCCCCCCATGTCTTTGTTTCCCCTTTTTTAATTGTAAATTTAAAGTTGCCCCAATACAGGGGTTGATACTATATTAAAGATCTTTTCAAAAACAAGTCTTTTTTCAATATGTGTCCCCTTTAAAATGGGCCTACCCAATTTCCTTTGTTTTCTGACAGCGACCAACCACACTTGGGGGGACTCTTTTGGGCAATTGGGGAAGAACAAAAGGGCTGGTTTTTAAAAAAAACATTTTTTTATAATAGGGCCTGTAGTATAGCTGCCCTGTCACAGCCCAAAAAGCCCCCAAAAATCAAAACTTTCCCATGAGATACTTTTTTCCCAATTTGGGGGAGAACAAATTCTGTTAGAAAAAAATTTTTTTTTTTAAAAGGAACCCGTAGTATTGCTGCAAATTTAAAGCGCCAAAAAAAAAAAAGACCCCAAAAATTATAAAAATGACTTCTCAGCCCCTATTAAAAAAATTTTGATGGAGAAATGCCACTTAGGGAAACCACATTTCCCTTTTTCCCAAAGGGCAAAGATTATAGCTTTAAACCACAGCAACATGACCTCAAAACCACTGACCCAAGCGAAAAAATTTTTAAAGGATAAAGTAGTTTCATGGAATACGGGTTTTTCATAAACCTTTCTGTCTTTTTTCATTTTCCCACATCAAAACCACAAAATGAACGTTGGGGGAAAAAAAGAATAAAAAATTTCAGAAGAAAAGATCTTTTTTAAAAAAAAAAAATTTTTAAAAGGACCATTTTTTGTTTTTGGGAAAAGGAATGTGAAGTAGAACGGCAACTAATCGTGGGCCTCTGGCAATTGGGGCCAAAAACACAATCCCGAGAACCCTTCCCCCGATTTTACTTGATGAAAAATCCAAAAAAGATCCACCCTTATCTTTGGGGGAAAGCCGGGTTTCCCTTTTTCTGGGAAATGACTCCTCCACTGTGCTGAAGGTCCGCTCAGATTTTGATTTCTGGCTGCTTGGGGGAGGACAAAACCTCTATGCATGGCAGCGAGCTCGGGGCCCTTTGTCCATTTTTTTGGAAAACCCGAAAATTTTTAAAAATTTGGGGGCCCGGGTAAAAAAAACAAAAACAAACGGTGTTGAACGCAGATAGCGTGGCCCCCATAAAAATTTTAAAAAGAAAACTGATCTCTGTGTGGGGTTGGGTGTGTTTCCCTGCATTTGCATGCGGGTTGGGGAGGTGGGGAAATAAAGAATTTCCAGAGGCACCCCCTTGGCTTCTGCCACCTTGCCTGCTGCCCGCGCTTTTCCCCTAGGGCTTTCTTTGGCACCTACTTCGCCAAATTCACTCCCCTTTATGTTGTTTTCCCCCGGGACATTTGGGGGAAAGTGAAGGGAATTCAAAAAGATGTCTCCAGTTTTAACCAAAACAGCAAGGTTTTCCATTTCCTGCATTTTTCTCTTTTATTTGGGGGGGGGTGGAAGGGAAATGCTGAATTTTTTTTTGTACCGGGGAAACCCGGAAAGGGGGGGCCACCCATAAAATTTTTTTTCATTTTGAAGGGGCCCTTTTTTGCAGGAAAAAGGGTTTGGGGAAAAGGACATCCAACACCAAAGTGAGAGGGGTTTGGGGCCTTTGATTTCCCAAGCCTTTGGGTCGAGGGGCACTAGCAAACGATCTTTTCCCATCCTTCCTCCCTGCCTCAAATTCCCCGCCAACCCTTTTCCCCAAGGGAGGGGGCGTCGGTAACGGGCGGTGGGGCTAGGAATTTCCTCCCTCCCCCTCCTCCCGGGGTCCCCCCCGGGCCCCCCGGGACAGCTTCAAAACAGCCCCGACTTGCCTGAGATGATGCCCCTGAGAGCTGGGGTGCGCCACCTTCCTAGCTCTGGGGCCCCAAAACCCCTGCCTAAAGGGAAAACCGATAAAATTGAGAAACTGTCGGGGCCTTGGGAAATTTGACGGAAAAGAAAGGGTCCCCTGTCCGCATCTTTGTCCGGCTCCCCCCCCCCCTCGCTGGGGGGACCTGTTTTTTCAAAAGTGTCCCCAACGATGGGTTTTTAGAACTAAGATCACCACAATGCTCATTTCCGACAAAAGGGGATCGCCGCACTGAAACCCTGTTGGTTTGGTTTCTTCCAAAAAATGGCAAGGGGGGGTGCAGAGCTCTTTCACCTGCCTCCACTCTCGTGGGTCAACACCCCGAGGTCCGCACCGCTGCTTGGGCGGGGCCCTGGGGGTCACTTTCGTACTGCGTAATTTGGGATTCGCTTGCTGCCACAATCGCTGGAAACATGTGGAGGGTTGGGGGAATTTCCCCGCGTGTTGCCAAGTCAACAATTTAGACGGTTGACTGGGAGGGCCCCAGCTGACGCGCAAAGCAGCCAGGCGGGACAAAGCAGTGGCGAACGGCCGGGAAATGGGGAACTTAGACTTGAGCCTTCCTCAGCAGGCAGTCCAAAACCCGGTAGCCTTTAGGGAAAATTTCCGGGGGCGACAAGGGTTTTTGAAAAATTGCCAGGCAAGGGATGTGCTCCAAGCCTACCGTCTAAGGGCGGGGCCAAACAGAATTTTGCCCGTTATCCCCACACCAAACCTTTTCCCGGCCCCAAGGTTTTTGTCACCCAGGGCCCGCACTCGGGGGCCCCGTTGGGAGAGCCGTCCCAAGCCTTTTCCCGACCTTGTGTGGACCGGGCTTCCAAAACAAAAATTTAATTTTCAAAACCCCTGGTTTTCTGGGCAAATGATGCCACCCGAGGGCCTTTGGGGGAAAGAGGCCCCCCGCACCATCCCTGCGGTTTTGAAAACGTGCCCCCGAGCCGGAAGCCACCGTTTACCCCAGAGAAAAATTTCCCCCCACTCACCCAGGGGAGCTTCCCCAGAGATAAGCGGCCTTGGGCCCTGGGTTTTCTAGTCCCTGGTCGGGGGGTCAGGGGTTTACTTTTCCGGCACAAAAATGCAACAACGCCTTGAAATTTTAGATGACACGGGGTGGCCCCGGGGGGGGGGGCGGGTTTTTCCTGGCAAAGAAATGCCTCCTCGGGAAACGGTAAATTTGGGGGCAGCAAGGGCCAAAGGACGTGGGGGGAAAACCCCTCTGGGGTCCACCAGACGGGGAAAGGGAACATTTTTCCCAAGGCCAAAAACCTGGCAAGCCGACAATTTAGGCTTTTGGGGGTTTGGATGGTTTTTTGGGTTAAAAAAATGTTTCTTCCCGCTCCCCCAAAACCCGGAAAGACAGAAGGCTGGGTTTCTAAACCTGGGCCCCTTCCCCTTTTTTTCAGTTTTGTCAAAAATGGGGGAAGTAAAAAGGGGTTTGGATTGGGGCCGGTGGGTTTTGGGGGTACTTCGGGGGGCCCAAAGGTGGGAGGGTGAAAACGGGGCCCGACCCTGAAACATGACTCTGAAGACATGGGGGAAAATGAGGGAAAACTTTTTGGGGGGGGGAGGAGGAGGGAGAGGGCAGAGGGTTTTAGAAGTGGTTTGGGGGCCCGGGGTCGGTCTGGCCTTTTTTGGGCCCAAGGGGTTTTCCCCCCATTTTTTCAACTCTTTTCATTCGCTGCAAGTGACAACATTTGGGGGTTGGTTAAACCCCCAAAGGGTTTTTTGCCTCTACTTACGCGTTTACCGGCAAAGGGGGATAAAGACAAACGCTTGGGGGAAACAGAGGGTTGCCCCAAAGAAGGCCCAGGCCCTTTAGAGGTCCTTTGGACCTTTTTTACCCGGCCCATAAGCGAGGAGCCGGGGGTTTTCGCTGACCGTTTGGGGGGGCGGGAAACATATCAGCGGCTTTTGCACCGACCCCCCTCCCACCTTTTTTTTGGCGGGACCCGATTGACACTACCCCATTTGTCTTCCCCCTCGTCCAGTGATGAAGGGGCTCGGGGAACAAATTCGCGGAAAAGGGCCCCGGATGGATCCGCCTGTCCCCGTCATCATCATCATCATCAACACAGGTGGGCTTGGTTTGTTCTGACATTCTGCATCCAGGAGCTCGGGCACAAAGCAAGAGGCACTGCAAGGCGTTGCCGACCACCCGGATTTTTGCCGAATTTAACCCCGGGGTTTTCCCTTTTCCCCCTCGGATGGATCATAACTGGGTGTCCCGAGCAAAACAAAATCATCATCCCTTTATCTTTTTTAAAAAGCCTTCCTGACCCCCAAACCAAAATTTTTGTCACAAAAAAGGTTCTTCAGACAATGGATTATCCACCATTGACATTTGGGTTGCTTTTATGTTTTTCGGAGCGATGAGCTGATGGGCGACATTTTGGCCCCTGACTGGGAGGGAAAAGAGGAGGTTTTAAACGGGTGGATGCAGGTTTTCATTTTAAACCCCTGAAGGGCAGATTGGCCCACCGGGGTTCGTTACTGAATTCAAAGGGGGCCCTGCCCCCGGGGATGACAGGGCCCGACTGTCCTGCCAAATGACCATCCGCTGGCAGGCGGGTCGCCAGCCTTTAAAGGGGCACCTCTTTCGTACCTCAACCCCCCATGCCTACCCCCCCCTTTGCCCCGGTTTTCCATCTAAAATTTTGCCCCAAAGTTCAAAATATAAAAATTTGAGAAGGTATGGAAGAAATTTTGGAAAAATCTCTTTTTAAAAGACGGGAAAAACCAAAAGCTATTCTCCCAAACAAAAAAAAAATTTTTCAGGGTTCAAATTTTAAATGCAAAATAAATCTATCAACAAACTGGGAAAAGCCTCAAAAAAAAAAAAAAACACCTGCCCCGAAATGTATACGGATATTAAAAAGGGATTTTTGGCACCTTTTCAACCTTTTGGGGGACTACAAAAGTTTTCTGGGTTCAAAATTTTAAACCAAGGTGGCTCCCCTTTAACACAGCTGCCTGCGCCAAAGTTATAAAACCAAAGTAAAAACCCCCCTTTAAAAGTATACTGAAATAAAAGGTATTTTTTTGGGACCTATCAACCTGTGGGGCCACAAAATTTCTGTATTTTAAAATTTTAAATGCAAGGTGGGTATTAAACAAAAAAAGCTTTACCCGGGCAAAATGGGAAAAAACACCTAATTTTGAAATGATAACTGAGAATAAAAAGGGGGAGTTTTTTCACCCAACAAATAGACCTGCAGTTACTAGAAAAGATCTGTATCCAATATATGGCAATGAAATGTCTAAACAAAGTTTTTTGGGTATACAATATCCAGTTCCTTTTTAGGTTTCTGTGTTGCCCGCGGGGCCCCCCCCCCCCCGCTCCCTTCCCCGTGACTTTACAGGGTAGTGCTCCTTTAAAAATTTTCGCCCAACTACCCGAAATCTGCAAAACTTGATCTAACGAACTTTACGGTCACAGCTAAAGTAAGCTTTTTTCTGTGAAGAAATAGAATAAAACGCTGGCTGTTGGACAGAGGGAGAGCACCTCCTAGCTATGAACGCTGAAGACATGATCATGAAAAGGGAAAGGGGTGTTTTATGTAAAACAGGTCTGGATTTTTTCCAGCCAACGCAACCATACAATCCCAGCATGACGTCGCACACCATCCACCCCGTTTTTCTCTAAGCTGATTTCTGGCCGCCAAAAAAACAGGAAGCGCTGAAAAAGGCGCGATATTAAAAGATTATGCACAGATTTTAACCTAAATTATCGCTTTGATCAAAAAAAATTCCGATCAACGTGAATATTTTTGCCGATTTCAACTTTGTCGATAATAATCGCTCAACATAGTTAGGGAGTATTCAAATCAATAAAATATGGGTACCACAATTTTTGCACCAGTCAAAATTTGGTTTAATGCATATTGCACATTTTGTGTTATTTACAATAAACCTAATTTCAATCAGGAAATTTACTGTGTCCATCAGTTATTAGATATATAAATTGAAATGCTGGTTGCAAACACCCAAAATATTTAGAACAAAAAATTAATTAAGATTAATAGGGGTGCCCAAACTTTTCATATGACTGTATATTCTTGTACATTAGGACAGTATTATAGTAGTTTTTTTTCTTTTTACATAGGGGCAGTATTATAGTAGTTATATTCTTGTACATAGGGGGGGGGGCAGTATTATAGTAGTTATATTCTTGTACATAGGGGGCAGTATTATAGTAGTTATATTCTTGTACATAGGAGGCAGTATTATTATAGTTATATTCTTGTACATAGAGGGAGTATGTACAAGAATATAGTTACCATACTTCTGCAGATCCCACCAAATAGACATTGAAGCATTTCTTGTCTACCTACCTGTGATGGAAAGATTCCTTGAAATGATTGTGTTTACAAAAGTTCTCGGTCTTAAAGATCTTGTGGCAATGATTGAATTTTTTTTTTCTGAACACAGAGGTTACAAGGTGAAAGGAGTCCTATGGAAATAAACAAAGCAATTGAAGAAATGTTTAAAGTAATCCCAGGCGACAACCACTTGCTGGATCATGATCCCTTACCCCGAGATGCCAGAACTGTCGTGCCGTAAGTGGCCAACTCCGGGAACTCAAAAAGGCTCACGGATTGATGACATGGGCAGATATTAAGATAGCCATGACTTCTGTATTCAGGTTAAGATAGGGCCTTAACTAGCGCTGCTACAGGCATTTCTAACATCTTCTGGTTCGCTGCGTTCTAACTAGATCGAAGTGTAGTCTGGTATAGAAGAAACAAATAAACCTAGCACCTCTACATTATGTATAATCAGTGATTATATTCCCTTGTAACATCAGGCGGCAATCAGTATTAACTAGGATTCTTATTCCTGCTACATCAGGGAATAGTACTATTATAGGTCGTAAAAGTACACCCTGACATAGGGTGAGCAGTATCACTATAGTAGTGTTATAGTTCCTGTACAATCAAGGAGCAGTATTAAATTGTAGCTCTCTTATCATTCTTGACATAGAGATCAGTTAATAATAGTAGTTCATATACTTGTTACATAAAGGAGCGCGCAGATATTATAAATACTTATTAATATCACTTGTACTTAGAGGAGCACGTGTATACATAGTAGTTATATCTTTTATACTCAAGATAAATAGACTCACTGTGCTTATCACTCCCTCACCATTAGCGCGTCAAAGCAGGAAACACACATTACAGGAACAACCTTCGGTAGTCTACGCGCTCAGGCTCATGGTAATGATTATAAATATCAATAAAGGGACGAAGAACACTAGCTCTCATCCCCTTAAAACAACTGAACTCTCTTTAACATGTCCAATATACAAAAGCGCGCATACCAGCAAGAGACGCGTTCTTCCGGGACGGATCCTAACCCTCGCTTTCATCAGTTGCCATCTGTGTTAACACTGCATGGATTGTCCTATTATATATAATATAAAAGAGTTTTATACAATCACTCAAATAAAACAGAAAAAGAATAAAACACTTACATTTTTGGTTGAAAAGATTAAATAAACCAACAGTAAAAAGAATAATAAATTTAAAACCAATTTTTAATAAAATGACCGATAATCCTGAAATAAGAGATTTTAAAAAGAGTAAAGTAGAATGTACCGAGAGCATTACTTGATGAAACTAAGAGGTAGCACTTGTCCGTGATTACCAATATATTTTCAATATCCGAATATTTAGTTCACTATAGACTGTCAAAGATCAACTAATGTGTTACTCTGAAAAACCACAGGTGTACTGTTGCTACATATCATTTGTCAGAAAATAAAAGTTGTCCAAAAAAAAAAAAAAAAATGTAATGCCCGAATAAATGTAATGCCAAAAATAAATAATTGAATGCAACATAAATAAATGCAACAAAAAATTATATTATAAATTAAATGTATTACACGTTTAAATGTAAATAGCAAAAAAAATTAAATAAATCATAAATAAATAAATAAAAAAATGAATTCAAAAAAAAAGTGTATGACCCGATAAAGAGTACTTCACACAAAAAATGTATGCCGATAAAAATGTACCCGATAAATATATTGCACATAATTAAATGCGACAATAAGAGAATGTAAGATATCTAACAAAACTTATGCAATGTAATAAACTCCCCCAAAAAAATAATGCACAAATGAATAGTATGCCCATATAGTATATATGCGCAAATAAACAATAAATATCAGCACAAAGAAAATCTGTCATCTCATTTAAAGCCATGTGAATGTAGCGCCATCAAGTTAGTAGAGATTCCAAACAACAGTTTCCATTTCGTGGTGTACCAATCTCCTTTTCTCTATCTTGTACATGGTTCAGGGACATGTCTTTCCATATGCTGTACCGTATTAAGCTACAGGAGTTCGATGCCTTTATAGGCATAATTTCGAAATGCCTTGGAATATCTGATGGTTGATACCTATAGAGTTGAGTATTGTTCTTGGTGTAAGTTCACACCTTTTTAAGACAACTATTACATGCACCGATAACTTACACCTATATACTTGTATACACCACAAAAGCAGGCACATTAAGAAAGATCAAACTCACATAGGAACTCCGCTGTCCAATACTCATTCTTCACCAGCAGAATTTTCTCTTATCTGAGTCTTTAAAAATCACAAGTCCTTTAGTGCGATTCTACTTACATATATACTACACTTACACTTACAGATGTTGAGAACCAACATCTCGAATGTACCTCCCCCCAGCGTATTGCTTTGGAGTTCATCCGGGTGCTTACAATCCACAAACGGACTTACCTCTATTCTCTCCCTCCCAATATTACTTAAGATTATCGTTTTTAAACCTTAGAGCGGGGCTCTACATCAGATTATTTCTATCCGTCTTAGCCCTGGCTATAGTTATTGGTGGTCTGTTTGGATAGGATTTGGTCCCGCATGGTCCAGCTTAAGTTCCCCAATGTTTTTTGTAGGATTTTCTTGATTTTCTTGTGTGGGAGTCTATTTTGTAATGAAAATAAACTTGTTTCTTGTTTCCTAATGGTATAATTTTGTGTAGGTAGAGTTCTGTACACCCTGCCCCTTGATTACGATAGCGTCAGTGTACAGTACTCTTTCAGATTATTTAAGTAAAGCTTTTTTGTTCTTCGCATTATTTACCAATTTTTGGGAGAATTTCTTTTGTAAAAACTTTTTTTACAAATATTCTGCTTGACTGGTAAAGGCTGAGACCACCTTGCAATTTTACGATACGTCTGAATTGTCCGAAAGTGAAACAATTTCTCTGGGTCCAACTACGAAAATGACTGCTGTCCAAAATGTATGGTAACTATTCGATCGCAGACTTTATAAGAAATTTTTTGATTTTATCTGGATCCTCAACGATTAAACAGCATAGATCAAAATATAATAATTTCAACAATGAGATTGGGTTGTTCCCTGTTGAATGTAATACCTTCTTTGGTTAGTATGGTTTAGGTATTCAGTGAACTCGTGAGCTTCGGAGGATTAACCCTTTCCTGATCTAGATAAGATCGTCTATGTATGCATTTTGATAAAACACAATGTGTTTCAAAAATGGATTGTCTGGAGTATTAAGATATAATCCCTCCTCGAATTTGCCCATAAATAAGTTGGCGAAGAAGCTACTTTCGATCCCTGGTCCCCATCGTCCTCGACACCCCCCATAGCTGAGCCTTTATCTGATGATTAATGTTCTTTATTGAATAAATGTTAGCAACAGTACACCCAGACTCGTTTTTCAGAAGTACCACATTCATAATTGGAACTTTGAGTGAACTAAATATTTGATTTGAACTATAATTTGGTAATCACTAGTGTTGTAGCGAATTGAGCGCCGTTGGCTATCGAGATCGATCGATAGTCGGATAGACGGGGTACGCCCGCTATCGATAGTGTTTTTTTGATAGTGAGGCATCGATTAGAGCGATTACCATTAAAGTCTATGGAAGATTGCCAACAACACCTTCATTATTACACCCAAACAAGGCAGGAGAAGCTGAAATTAACACCCACAACAGTCAAAATGTTATACGTGCTATATCTTAGGCAACACACTTAGGTTAGAAAAGCACAGAAAAAAAGTCCACAGAACCATTTCACTACCCGTGTCTTGTACCAACCTACCCTCTAAACCTCATCACCACAAATTAAAAATTCCCAGAAGGCATATATTTCGGAACCATCAGTACTTGAACTGGACAATTAATATACCCTGGTCCTGGAAAGTCAGCTTGAGCCCCAAACTGCAATGACCGCCAGAATAAAAGTGTGCAAAAAAGGATCTTGTCTTTACAAACCACCATTTTATTAACTTGACACTAACTATATCTGGTCCTGTTACCTCAGAATGACCATAAAACCAGTCTTGTACCCACAGTTTAAAAAGTGCCAGAAAAAGGAGTCCTTTCAACCACCATGTTTATTTTGAACTGACTTATACTGTCCTCGGTCCGTGGGCCACAGTATTACCAATGTGAAAACCGGTCTGACCCCAGATACAAATTGCCCGCGACAAGAGTCTTTTCACCACCATTTTTAGGTTGACTGACATTGACTACATAACTGTTCCTGTGCCACTGCATGACCCGGGCCGGATGTGTACAGTGGTGCGGTGAGAGCCCAGGCTGGTGTGCGTCATCTATTAACACGCAGGGTAAATGCCCTGATGACGCAGCAACAAAATCGGTTTTGTGCTGAAGCAGAGTGCGGAAGCGGAAGTGTGAGAACTCCAGCCTTCCTCAGTACACATCAATACCTGGGTAACCTTTGTCCATCCGTATGAGTTGTGGACCATTTGAGCTTCACTTGGAAATACTGGGTGGTTAACGCTCCTGTTCCCACCCAGTGCCCTTTTTCTTGGCATTCTTTTTTTGCTCATTTTACTCAACGATGCTGGAGGAAATGTCTCTGTATTTTGTTCTCTACTCGTGCTCCATACTCCAATGTCCTCTGAATAACCTACAACTGGTCAAAGTTTTTCCCTGTACCTCCCTTGTACAATTCATGTGGAATTTTTTAACCAGCTATTTTTGTACATGCAAGTTATTTAGATAGTTATATTCTAGAAAAACGACATTTTTAAAATAGGATGGAATCCCACCATGTCTTTTGTTTTCTGCTTTTTCATTGTATTGTTAAATGGTTGTCCTCAATACAGTGGATTTTGATAGCTGTGTTAAAGATCTTGAGCAAAAACAGTCATTTTGCAATATGTTCCATTAACAGTGCCTACCTATTCCTGGTTTCTGACAGCACCATCACCCATGAGGTTCCACTCTTTACATTTGTGAAGAACAAATGTCTGGTAGAAACAAAATTTTTTAGAATAGGACTTGTTTTATTGCTGCATGTCCGCAGGTCACTGCAAAAATGCCCCCAAAAAATTCAAAACATGACGCCATGAGCCACTTTGTCAATTGTGAGAACAAATGTCTGTTTAGAAACAACATTTTTTTTAGAATAGGTACCTGTAGTAATTGCTGCATTTTTCTCAAAGCAGCATGACCCAAAAAATTATAAAAAAGATCTTCCTCAGCCACTGTTAAAAATTGTTGTAGGGAGAAGATGCACTTAGAATCCACATTTCTGTTCCAAAGTACCAGGATTATAGTCTGTAACTCACAGCTTACATGACACCAAAAAATATAAATAGACTTCTCAGCCACTGTTAAAAATTTGAGAGGGAGAAATGCCACTTAAAGCCACATTTCAGTTTCCAAGACAAGATTATTGCTGTATCTCACAGCTGCAATGACCCCAAAAAATTAAAAATATGACTTCTCAGCCACTATTAAAAATTGTGAGGGAAAAATTGCCACTATATGGAAGGCACATTTCTGGTTCCAAAGGACCATAATTATAGCTGTAACCCAACAGCAACATGACCTCAAAACCACTGACCAATGCGAAAACGTTCTAATGATAAAAGTGAGTAAATGGAATACGGTGTTGTCATGAAACCTTGCTGTCTTTTTACAGACTCCGTCTACAAGCAGAAGAGAATAAAAGAGGAAAAGAGAATAAAATTGTCAGTAAGAAAATTAATCATTTTTACAAAAAAAGTTTTCATAGAGGACCATTTCTGGTTTGAAAAGGAAATGTTGAGATAGACTGGCAATAATCTCGGTGACCTCGGCAAATTGGGGCCTAACAGACATCAAATGCAGAGGATCCAAGCCCTGATTCCATCTTGATGAAAGTCAAACGATCCACATTAAATCTGTGGAAAGCCGGATGCGTTTGTCTGTTAATGACCTCCTCCAGCTGTGGTCTGAAGGTCCGCTCAGATATGACGTCTGGGCTTGCTGGGCTAAGACAACAGCCTCTATGGCGTGACGATACCTGCTCGGCCATTATCCATTTTGGAGTACCCAGAAGTCTATGTGGTACCGAACACATGCAAAAACATGCGTGTTGAGACGCAGAAATAGTCCCGTGACACCATGATCTTATAGCTGATCTCTGTGTGTTGTGATGTGTATGCCCTGCATTCATGCGTTGTGAGGTGGTAAACACAGATTGCCAGAGGATCACCCATTAGGACTTCCGCCCAGCCTTGCCTGTCAGCGCCAGCGTAAGACACTTCTACTTGGCGTGCCCAGCCTACATTGCTGTCACGCACGCTGAGTGTTGTTCCACCGTGACATTTGGGAACTGAAGCAGACGCAACATATGTCTTCCAGTTGATCAATCTGTCAAGTTCTCACCATTTCCTGCATTTTAACTCTCTATATGGGTGGGGTGGAAGGAAGTGCTGATTTTTGTTTTGACTACCGTTGTATCCAGGAGGGTGGCCCACCCAGTAACTGTGTTCCATTTTCTGATAAGCCCTTAATGCAAGGAATCATTATGAGGAATGGAGTCAATCCAAGGCACTCATGTGAAGAGATGGATGCCTTGATTTCTCCTAAAAAAAGAAAAAATTCTCCAAAGCCTCTGGTCGAGGGGCACTAAGCAAAAAACTGATCTTCCTCATCTTCCTCTCCGCCTCAAATTCGCAGCCAGAACCCTCTTTTCCAAGGCAAGGGACGTCGGTAACACGGTGTCTAGAATACCTTCCTCCACCTACCTCCTTCCGGCATTCCCGATTCCTCGCAACAGCTTCAAACACAGCCCTGACTGCCTAGATGAAAATAAAAAAAATTTTGGGCCCTCCCCGAAAAAAAAAAAAACCCTGAGAAGCTTATGCCCACCTGCACTAGCTCTGGATCCCGAACCACTGCCTAATCGAAGACCGATAAACTGTCGAGGCCTTGTGAGAGTTTGACGAGAAAGCTCCAGTGTCCCGCATCTGTGGTCCGTCTCTCCTATACTCTCCCCGTCGAATGGCGGGACCTAATGTTTCAGTAGTGTCCAACGATATCGTTCCAGAACTAAGATCACCACAATGCTCATACTGACAAGGGCAAAAGGGCCCCCACTGACCATATTGGTGGCTTCTTCAAAACTTTTCAAGGTTGGATGGGGAGATTTTTCTTTCACCTGCCTCCACCTCGGGGGGCTTTAACACCCCCAGGTCCGCACCCGCTGCTTTTCAGGGCCCTTTTTTCACTTCGAAATACGTAATGGCATTGCCTGCTGCCCCAAACCCCTGGAGCAAATGGGGGGTGGAATTCCAGCGGGGTTGCCACTCAAACCAATGAGAAAGGGGTTTACGGGGAGGCCCAGCTGACGCTGCAACCAGCCCGGCGGGGGCGAAGCAGGGGGCGAAAAGGGGGAAGTGCAAACTTAGACCTCGAGCCCTTTCCCCAGCAGGCAGTCCAGAAACCCGGGTTTGCTCTTTAGAAATTTTTGGCCCACAAGGTTTATGCATGTTTCCAGGCAAGGGATGGGCTCCACCTACCGATCCCTTTAAAGGGGGGCCAGGGGAGATTTCGGGCCCCTTATCGCCACCAAACCTTTCCTGGCCCCCAAAGGGTTTTTGTCCCCCCAGCCAGCGCTCGGTTTTCGTTGCAGAGAGCCTTCCCCAGCTCCTGACCTTGTGTGGGCGGTCTCCAAGGGAGATTAATTTCAAACAAAGGCCCCGGGTGCCCCTGGCACGTGATGCCCCCCAGAGGACCTTGTGGGGAAAAAGAACCCCGCACCATTTCCCCCGGTTTTTTTTAAAGCGTTTTCCCGAGCCTGAGAGCCCACCCGGGCACCCCCAGGGGGACATTTCCACCCAGTCACCCCGTGAGAGGTTTACAGAATTTTTAGCGGCCTTGGCCGGCTTACTAGTCCCGTTCCCGGTTGGGGTTTAGGATGGGGACCTTTTTCCGGACAAAAGATGCGACAACGGCTTGAAATTTTTAATGACACGGGGGGGGCCAGGGGAAGGGGGCGGTTTTTCTGGGAAAGAAATGCCGCTCGGGAAACTGGTATTTTGGGGGGAGGCGGGGGCCCTGAAATGGGCGAACCCCCTCTGTGTTCCCACCAGACGGAAAAAGGGAACATTTCCAAGGCCAAAAGCCCTGGCAAAGCCCGGGATTCAGGCTTTTGGGGTTTGGGGGTGGTTTGGGGTTTAAAATTTTCTTTTGCTCCCAAAAACCCCGGAAGACCCGAAAAGCTGGCTGGGGTAACTGGCCGCGTACGGCGTGCAGGTTTTTTCAAAATAGGGGAAGGAGAATGGGGGAAAGGGTGGGTCTCTGGTGGGGCGGGGTACTCGGGGGACGGGTGGAAGCTGAAGCGGAGGGTGAAACCCTGATCATGACTCGAAGAAAATGGCACTGAGGGGAAAGCTTGGTGGTTGGCCCGGGGGAGGGGGAAAGGGGGAGACAAGGGGGTTTTGGGTAATGGTTGGAGGCCCCCGGGGTCGGCTGGCCTTTTTTGGCCAAGTGTTTCCCTCCAATTTTTAACTCATGCAATTTGCTGCATGTGAAATAAAACATGTTGGGGGTGGGTTAAAACCCCTTAAGGTTCTTGCCCCCAAATATGGCGTTTTTCGCAAAGGCGGGATATGACATCGCTGGGGATCAGGAAGGGTTGCTCAAAAAGGCCCCGGGTTGAGAGGTCTTTGGGCCCTTTTTGAAAGGCGATTAAAACGAGGGGAGGGGGTTTTCGGGTGACCGTGGGTGGGGAATCTTTTCAAACGGGCTTCTGCGACCGCCCCCTCCCTTTTTGTGGCGGGACCCGTATTGACACTACCCCCATCGTCTTCCTCCTCGTCCCCGATGAAGCGCTTGGGAAGCAAAAACTGCGGAAAAACCAGGATGGATCCCCAAAAGGTCCGCCATCACCTCAAACAAACACAGGTGTTGGTCTTCCTACTTTTTGCATCCAAGGGAAACTGCGGGGTACAAGCAAGGGGCACTGCAAAGGGGTTGCCGACCCCCCCGGATTTTTGCCATTGACCGGGGTTCCCTTCACCTCCTCTGAAGGCCCCCTCAGTAACTGGGGGTCAGAGCAGACTAAATCTTCCCCTTGATCTTTTTAAAATGCCTTTTGACCCCCAAACCCCAAATTTTTTCCTCAAAAAAGGTTTTTCAAAAAATGGGATTATCCACAGTGGGGGTAACCCGGTTGACATTTGGGCTGTTTATGTTGGACAATGTAATGATGCTGTGACGCATTTTTGCGTGACTGCGAGGACAGGAGTAAACGCTAGATGCAGTTGCATTAACCACTAAAGGGACAGTTTTGGCGACGATTTTGTTACTTAATTTCACAGGCCCTGACCCAGCATGACGGGCCCTGACGGTCCGAAACTGACGACCCCGCTGGCATGGTTTTTTGTCGCCAGCACGGAAAAGGGCACCTTCCTGGGACCCTACCTCCATGGACCCCCCTCTTTGCTCGCTTACCACCGCATTTCGCTCCATGTTCAGAAATATAAAAATTTGAGAAGGTTGGAATAGTTTTTGGAAATCTCTTTTTAAAAGACGGAAATTTCACAGTTTTTCTCAAACCCCCTTTAATCAAAAAAAAATTTGCGGGGATTAAAATTTAACTGAAAGGGTGTCTATCAACAAATCGGACGGGGCAAAAGCCCAAAAACACATACTGTTTGTTTTTGGTATAATAAACGGTTTTTTTTTGCACCTTTCAATTCACCTTGGGAATAAGAATTGCTTTTTAAAGATTTACGTAGATCTGCGTCAATAAACAATGCGGGTGCGCAAAAGAAAAAAACACGTAACTGTTATTTTTCGACAACACGGTATTTTTGGCAAAAAAACCCTTGCTACACAAATTGCGGGTTTTGTAATTTAACTGAAAGGTGGTATACAACAGTCCAGGGGGTAATGGGAAAATTGAACACCTACCCTGAAATGAATACGATAATAAAGGGGATTTTTGCAGCTAAAAAAGAGACCTCAGTTACTAGAAAATGTTTATCCAATATAATTAGGCTGCCCAATATCCAGGAAATATTTTCAAGAAAACTGTTAATAAAAAGATATTCCACTACAATGTCTACACTAATCTTGGTAACTTTTATCCATGTTCTTTATAGATAGACTACTGGTTCGCCCGCGGGCCCCCCCTTTCCCCCCGCCCCCCGCCGTAATTTACAGGGGTGAGCTGCTTTAAAATTTCTAGCTAACTACATAAAATTTTCAAATTCTAACTAACAAATTGGAAGGATCACAGCAAATAGTAGAGGTTTCTCTGACAAAATAACAAATTTTTGCGAGCTGTTTGGCCACGGGAAAGAGCGCAGGTCCTACCCTAGGGAAACGCTAGAGACACTGAGCTGAAACAGGAAACGCTGTTCCTTTGTAAAACGAGTCATGTGATTTTTCCAGCCATCGCAACCAAACAATCCCATATGACGTCGCCACACCTCCCCTCTCTATTCGTAATCTCATTTTCTGGGCCCCCAAAATTACAGAAGCGCCGAAAAGGCGCGATTTAAAGATATCTCAATTTTTTAAACCCTTTAAAACGCAGACTGGAAATTTTGATCACCAAAAACCTGCCCCATTTCAAATTGCGATAAAAATCGCTCAACACTAGTAACGGGCAAGTGCTCCCCCTAGTTCCTCAGTAATGCGGGCTTCTTTTTTCTTTTAAAATCCTTATTCAGAATTTAAAGGAAAATTTTTAAAAATTTTTTTTTAAAATTTATAATTTTTTTTACATTATTTTTTATTTTTTTCAAAAAAATGTAAATGTTTTATTCTTATGTTTTATTGATGATTGTAAAACTTTATACATAAAGGCAATCCTGCATGTGAACACTGCAAATGATGAAGCGGGTAACCTTGGGAAAACGCGTCTTGCTGTTTTTGCTTTTAATTTGGACATTTAAAAAGACTATTAAATTTTGCAATCCTATGTCTCGTCCCTTATTTTATTTTAATCTACCCCGCTGAGCGCTACACCAAGTTTTTTTACTGATTTTTCCGCTTGCCAATGGTAGGAGGGAAAACACAGTCTATTTATTGCTGCCGGGGAAACCCCCGAGAATCGGGAGGGCTCACCGTCTGACTTTGGGGTTTGGCTGCTCGGCTTTGATCCTTGGGGGGCGCCAAATTTTCTAAAAACGCTTATATGGTTTTGTGCCATTTTTCCTTGCACAACTCTCCAGTGAGAGACTAATTCACCAGAATTTTTAAACTTCATACAAAAGTTTATGTGCACGAGGTGCCTTCTCCCTGCTCTTTGTTTCATTTTGCAGTGATCTATTTTCTATTCTTTCAAGGAGGCAGTATTATAGTAGTTATATTCTGTACATGGGGCAGTATTATGTAGTTATATCTTGTACTAGGGGCAGTATTAAAAAAGTTATATTCTTGTAATAGGGGGGAGTATATAAGTAGTTATATTCGTGTACATAGGGGGCATAATTTGTAGTTATATTCTTGTACATAGGGGGGATAATTTCAGTAGTTAATTTTTGTACAAGGACATATTATATATTAAATTCTTGTACATAGGTCAGTATTTTTAGTAGATATTTCTTTACTAGCGGTTTGTATTATAATAATTAATTTCTTGCATAGGGGGCGTATTTAATAGTTTTAAAATTTTTTTACATAGGGGGCAGTTTATAGTAGTTAATTTTTTTACTAGGGGCATATTAATAGTTATATTCTTGTACATAGGAGCAGGATTATAGTAGTTATATTCTTGTACATAGGGGCAGGATTATAGTAGTTATATTCTTGTACATAGGAGCAGTATTATAGTAGTTATATTCTTGTACATACGGGTCAGTATTATAGTAGTTATATTCTTGTACATAGGAGGCAGGATTGTAGTAGTTATATTCTTGTACATAGGAGCAGTTTTATAGTAGTTATATTCCTGTACATAGGAGGCAGGATTATAATAGTTATATTCTTGTACATAGGAGGCAGTATTATAGTAGTTATATTCTTGTACATAGGGGCAGGATTATAGTAGTTATATTCTTGTACATAGGAGGCAGGATTATAGTAGTTATATTCTTGTACATAGGAGGAAGTATTATAGTAGTTATATTCTTGTACATAGGAGGCAGTATTATAATAGTTATATTCTTGTACATAGGAGGCAGTATTATAATAGATATATTCTTGTACATAGGAGGCAGTATTATAGTAGTTATATTCTTGTACATAGGGGCAGTATTATAGTAGTTATATTCTTTTACATAGGGGGCAGTATAATAGTAGTTATATTCTGGTACATAGTGGGCTGTATTATAGTAGATATATTCTTGTACATAGGTGGCAGTATTATAGTAGTTATATTCTTGTACATAGGGGGCACTATTATAGTAGTTATATTCTTGTACGTAGGGGGCACTATTATAGCAGTTATACTCGTGTACATTGGGCAGTATTATAGCAGTTATATTCGTGTACATAGGGGGCACTATGATAGCAGTTATATTCTTGTACATAGGGGGCAGTATTATAGCAGTGATATTTTTGTACATTGGTGTAGTATAAAGCTAATTATCCTGTACATAGGGGATCAGTAATGGGTCGTTCATTTTCTTTAGTCCTATAATTTATGTTCCTAATCCTGATGGTTTTGTAGGAATCCGAATCCCTGAACTGGTCTATATTTTATTTCCCATCTGCAGAATAAAAATACAAAGTCATTTACCTTTAAGCGCCATCCTTTCCCAAATCCAGTTATGTCTCGTGGCTCAGGGGCCGGTTCCCACTCTACACGGCAGCTGAGTGAAATAATGACGGTGTTTACTTTGGCAGAGTTGACTGACATTTTCAGAAAACTCACTTTTCGTACTTGTCTTCTATGCAGATTGAATTCGATAATGTGTTTTGGTTTATTAAACATATGGTGGGGGGAGTAGAGTCTGCAATGCAATCTCCCTTAGCTCTCCCGCCTCTCTATCTGGATAGAAGCAAAGATCTTCATCACCAGAACTAATACACAGTTCAGCTCTGCAGCAACCTGTCTGCAGGACCAAGATTATAGCCTAGTAGGAGTCACCGATCTGATGGAACCCTATTGCTATTTCCCAAAATGAACGATTAGTTCTATGTGGATAGTTCTAGCAGAGCTGAGTTTGTCACAAGTAATTGGATCTGCTTTATGTATCTCGTATCCCTTGCGTTGTGCCTGCTGCTGACAAATGCGCTTATACTTCTCCCTACGTCCAAATGATTCAGCTTTGCTACAACCGACAACTTGGCTCTAATATGTACATGTAAATCATCTCCCATAGACGTCTAATGTAAAACCCTCCTGCTGTCTCCACTGAGCTTCTTTTTTCTGCTCGGTTTTTTTACTGGTCGTATTTTGCAACATGCTTTAAAAAACGCCAGAGCCGGGCAGAAAATTTACTACAGGAGTCTATGGAAAGCGCCGGACGTCTTTTGGTGCGTTTTTTGCCGCGATTTTTCAATGAAAACCCTCCCAGGAGACCCAAATCCCACCTATAGTGGGTGTAACAAAGGTTAATCCTTATCAAATTAGCATACAAGTGTCTGATGTGTCCTTGTCTGTACCATTCGTAATAAAATGATCATGCTTTGGTCGCTAACGATTTTTGCGCAATTCATATTTTTTTCACTAAAAATAAGTTTTTTTTTTTTTTTTTTTACAGATTTTCGCGCTAATAAAGTTATCTCGCTTCTATCGGTAAAAATACGTTTTTTTACGGATTTTAGCACCAGAATCCATTTTTTTTACGGATTTTGGGGCTAATAAAGTGATCTCACTTCTGACACTAAAAATAGTTTTTTTTACGGAATTTGCCGCAATAATCCTTTTCTTTACAGATTTTGACGCAAATACATTTATCTTGTTACATGGAAAGATAATGTGGGTTTTTGTGGATTTTGGTGCAATAATCTGGTGCAAAATTTAATAAAGTAGTAGCACGCAGCAGCAAAAAAAAGCAGTTTTTTCAGCTGCTTTTGACAGGCAGTGGACAGAAAACTCATGAACGTTTTTAGTAATTCGTTTTCAGGTTGTTTTTTGTCCACTGCAGTGGAGACATAGCCTAAGTAGCCTTAGTCTAGTACTAGCATCCTGGATACTGGATATCCCCTTTCACTGACAGCAAGCAAAAATATTGAATATGGTGGGGAATTAAAACAGTCTATTGCAAGTGTTTGTTTTCTCACCATGCAGTTTCTCATAGCTACATGAAGCTTCAGACTCGCACTTCCTGGTTCGACTGTGGGTGGTTCTATAGCAGTGACTGGCATATCGGCTCAACTGTTCCTAGCTGTTCCTATTGCAGTGATATGACTGCTGGAGATTTATAAAGTGTAGTGCACAAGGTTACAAAGCTTGTCTTTTAGTTAGGTAAATAAACTCCGTTGCTAGAGATAAGACTGCATTGACTGGCTGATGGCAGCTTGGATCAATCAGATAAGAGACAGAGTAGACAGATGGGGAGAGTTGGTCGGTAGCCAAGAGAAACTTGTGTGCTCTAAGAGGAGATAAAATCTTATTTATCTCCTGACCAAAGTAAGATCAGCACAGCAATGTATTTGGTACCTTTCCCTGCATGTTAAAAGACCATCGCTGTAGTGAGAAAAAACATTTTACTTTAAAGGGGTTGTCTCACTATATTGATTCATCTCACCTCAGTCCTGTTTTCTTGGTTTTGAATTCAGGGGCGTGTTTACTGGCTTTACTAACCTGCAGTAAAAGCCAGATCTGTAGCTATAGCAACCAGTGCTGGCAGCCTACGAGAAAAAAACAGTCTGTAGCTTACAACCATGCTGGCACCCATCGGGAAAGGATCAAAAGGTATGTAGCATAGCAACCTTTTGGCAGCCTATCAGGAGAGATCAAACAGGGCTGTAGCTTAGTACCTGAGGAGCTGAGCAGCCCTAAAAGAGGGGATATAAAGGGACGGGACATGATAATGGGATATTTACAAAGTGACTTGTTTTTAAAGGATCTTTAACATAAAAATTGGTGAGACAACCCCTTTAACTACAAATGTCCAGAATCCCCCCTTTGCTAATCTGAATATTGTGTACTTTTGGTAGATAGTGACCGGAATTTCTCTTTCTTTCAGGATGAACCACGCTCCCACCGCAAGATTTGAGAAGGACGTTGGGGAAAAAACCCCCACCCTTTTTTGTACCCCCGAAGCTGCGCAACCCCGCGGATAATGTAAGCATGGTCCTCATTCCCCCTTCAAGACCCCCGATCTGCAGTGGTCGCAGCGCCCCCACCACTGGAACTACAAATTTTTAAATCACATTGCAGGGGAGCGGTCCCAGCCGTCCCCGACTTGTTCTCCAGGGGGACTATAATTGCACCGACATGAAACCCCATTTTTTGATCACTAATTATTGCTTGTCTACGCCCCTAGACTGTGGGGCTCCGCATCTGCCGCAAAATGCACAAGTGCCAGGGGCATCGCTTGGCATATTCATTGATTCATTGCTACTGTCTTCAGGTTTCTGAAATGCACAATTTATTTTAGTTATTCTTTAGTTATTTTTGACCAGCTTAAGTTATGTGTCTGGTAGAGTTGCTAATTGTATTCTTTTGTTTTTTTTTTAACGGACTACTATGTATGAAAGTATAACCACTATAAACTCCCCCTTAGTAAAAAAATAGCTACAGAACGCCCCTATGTAAAGAATATAGCTCATGATACGCCCCTATTCAAAATATAGCTACTATAAACTGCCCCTATGTACAAGAATATACTACTTAATACTGCCCCTATGTACAAGAATAAAACTACTAAAAACACACTTATACAAACTATAATACTATAATACTGCCCCTATGTAAAGAAAGCTACTATAATATGCCCCCATGTACAAGAAAATAACTACTTAATACTCCCCTATGTACAAGAAAAAAACCTATAATAATGCCCCTAGTACAAGACTAAACTATAATACTGCCCCCCATTTTACAAGAATTTTAATACTAAAATCTGCCCCCCATTTTTACAATGAATTTTCTTTCTATAATACGCCCCCATGTACAAAAATATAAAATACTATAATACGCCCCCTAAGTAAAAAAATATAATACTTAATAAATGCCCCCCATTTTACAAGAATAAACTACTATAATACTGCCCCCCAAAGAAAAAGAAAATAACTACTTAAAAAATGCCCCCCATGTACAAGAATAACTACTATAATACGGGCCCCCATGTACAAGAATTTTGATTACTTTAATACTGCCCCCCATGTAACAAGAATAAGCTACTATAAAAACCGCCCCTATGTACAAGAAAAAGCCTATTTTAATTTAAAAAAAAAATAACCCCCACATTAAAAAAATAACTACATAATACTGCCCCCCATTATAAAAATTTTAAAATACCAAAATACGCCCCCTATTAAAAAATATAACTACCATAATACGGGCCCCCATGTACAAGAAAATAACTACTTTTAAAACTGCCCCCTAGTACAAGAAAATAACTAAATATAAAACGCCCCTATGAAAGCATAAAACTTTTTCCCCATTGGAAAAAACAAACCCCGATGTAAAAGATATAATACTATAAAACTGGGGCCAACCCTTTAATACAAACCCCCGAAAAATAACTACTATAAGGGTTTTAACACTGCATCAGACAAAAAAAAGCCCAAAAGCGGTTTTTTTTTCTCTGAGCGGACCCCGGGGGGTTTTTCACGTTTTTTTGCAAAAAACCCGGTCGCTTCTCGTTTTTCCCCAAGCCCCCCATACAATTGGATTGTATGGGGAAAAATTTAAAAAGACGATTTGCGGCGGGTTTATCGCATGTTGAAAATACGCCGCTCCGAAAGCGGGCAGAGAAAAAACGAAACTGTTAACTTTCAACTTGTCTTTTTTTTTATTGCCGGGGGGGAATGGGGCCGCACAAAAGATCTTTTCTGCGGCGCTTTTTTAAAAAAAAAAGCGCCGGAGATACGATCGTTTTTTTTTTTATGAAATGTGGGCAAAGCCTAATACTGCCTCCCTAGGGAGGGTTGGGGGTGTTGCCCGAGCTCCTGTGTCTGGAAAAGCCCCGGGCGGGGGGGCCCCCCTGGCTGGGGAAAAATTTCCCCAAACAAGGCCCACTTCCCCGGCCTAATTGGGAATAGACTCCCCCGGCTCCCAAAATTTTTAGGGATGAAATCCCAAGTCGGGGGGCGTTTGTACAAAAGGGAAGGGCGACCGTTTTGTTAATGTTTTAGAAAGTAACGTTACCAAAAGAAGCAGCAGGATCAAAAAGTTTGGATCAAGAACCCGCCAGCAAGCAAAGGGGGAAACAGCCGCCATTGCAGCCTTTCAGGTTTTTAGGGCCAGCCAGACCCCCGGGGAGACATCCCAAACCTCTGTAGAGACAAAACCCCTCCAGCAAAATCTGCAGCCCAGGTAATTAAAGGGTTTGAACGACCCATCTGGGAGCAGCAAAAAATGGGGATAAAAATGGAGGAGGCCCAAAACAGCAAGCCTACAAGGGGCCAGTTTAAACCACAGTAAGAGGAACCTGGGGGCCGGTCCCCAAACCCCGGGGGTGTAAACCCCCCCCCCAGCAGTACAGCACAAGCCAGCCCGCCTCCAGAGCCCCCCAGTAATGGGGCAAGGCGCCCCGAGAACAAACCCCGGCCGGACCCGATCCCCACTGGTGCAGAGAAAGGGAAAACCCCCAAGAAGGGAAAAAGGGCTTTCTGCAGAAAAAATCGACAAATGAAAAAGATGAAGGGGCCCCCATCCCTGAAGACACGACCTCATGGACAAGGAAAGCTGGGCCCCTGGCCGACAATGGGGGGGAAAACCGTGGGGAAAGGAAATTGGAAGGGAACTGGGGCCTGTTTGGGAAACCCAAAAGGAAAAGGTTTAGAGGGGAGGGGGCCAAGCACAGCGCAGTCACCTAAAGCCTTTCCCCTAAAAGGCCTATTTAACCGAATCCACAGCCCTTTCCCCTTTTAAGAAGGGGGTCTGTACAGGGAAAAAAGTTTCCCGCAGCAACCGGATTTTCAGCAACACCCGACAAGCAGCAAGACCAGGAAAAATCCCCCCTGCACTAAAAGTCCCAGCGTCACTGTTCCCCCAGCCCTGAACTCCCGCCTAACCCCAAAAGAGTATCCCGCAACTGGACACTTACCTGAAGGTAACTGTGAGGGACAGAGCAGGGACTTAAAAAGTCCAGCAAGAGCCAAATTTCAGCAGGCTGTGGACCATCCCTGGAGGATCTGTGCAGCGCATAGCAGGGTTCCCCCAGGTGATTCCTGTAAAAGGGGGAAATTCTGCCCCGTATTTCAGGATACTCAGGGGTCTGCATTGGGAAGCTCCAGGGCTCTTCTTCCCATTGATTTTTGACAAGTCCCGCCCTTTGATGCTGCGGGGGGACCGTTCTGGTAATGCCCCCTGCAGGGGATTAAAGTCCTTCAGTCCCTTTTGGGGCTAGATCCATTCCAGGTTTGGTTTTAGCGTAGGTCCCCATTGCTGCAGAATGTATTGAGGGTTTATGGGTGAGGGGACCCCTCAAATTTCCCCAGGGTGAGGGTTTTCTCCCATTAAACCCCCCCCGGGGGGGTAGTGGAGGCCCCCCAATGCAGGGGGGTCAGCAGCCCACACGCTCCACCCCCCCTCAGGAGAGCGGGGCTAGTCATGGCCCCTCCTGGGAATCCTTGGGGGCGAGGGTCACCATCTTTCAAGTTAAAACCCGTTATAAAGGGGCCCGGCCCCTTTAAGGGAGGAATGTGATCCCGGTTCAGGGAAAAAGGGGCTCAAGGGAAAATCCGCCCAGAAAGGGGGTTTATTGTGCGAGACCTATTGTGTGGCCCAAATGGGCTTCCTGCCTAGTCATTTCCCGGCAAATGATTAATCTTTTCCCACAGGCCCGGGCTATTTATGTGAGCCCTTTAAACCCCAAAGTCGGGGCCTGGACCGGTTCTGGTCCGCTTCAAACCCTTTCGGGACAAAAGGGGGGGTGGGGCAAGTTCAGCTTCCCTCCCCATCTCTAAAACCCGACAAGTGGGAATTTTACCATCATGTTCTGGAAAAGCCTCCCCTACCAAAGGGAATTTTGCTCTGGCTCAGGGGGAACCCCTTTGACCCTTCTCTGACCTACTTTAAAACCAGGGGGGGGGGTGGAGTCTGGGCCCGGAGGGTGGAAGGGCCCAGTTAAACGGTCCCGGGGGGCACAAAATTTTACCCAAACCCTCTCCCAACTCCCTTTTTCATCGGCCGGGAAAGGGCGCTGCTTTTTACCCTGGTCAGCCCGGAAAAGTTTAAAAGGGGGAAGGCCCGGGGAATAAACGAAGGTTTGGGGGGAACCTTCGGGGGGAAATTTTAAAACCCTTTTTGTGGGGGAGATCGGTTCCCTGCCCAAAGAGAAATTTCCCCAACGCCTGGGACAACATCGCAGGACTCCCCTGATAGGGCTTACTGGGGGGGGCAGAAACCCTGGAAAAGGGGGTTTGGCCTTGTTTTTACCCCGCCAAAACCACGCCTGACAAAGGTAACCACCGACCAACCACAGGCAGGGGCATAGAGGGGAGCAAGGAGGGGGCAGGGGGAGGGAAAACGCACCCGGGACACTCTACTCCCGGCCCAACATCTAAATCAGAGAGAAAGGGACCAAACCCAAAATTTAAAAAGGAAAAAGAATAAATTTCCCCCCGAAAACCGAGGAAAAATGGACCTTGGGCCAAAGATCTTGGGAAGAAGGTGAAAAAAGGGGGAGGGCGCGATGGCTCTCCAACGGGAAAGTGTCCTGTCTGGGAGGAAGCGGGGCGAGCTAGAACAGGAACTGAGGCAAATAATAGGGGATAAGGGGGACCCAGAAAGATCCCCCCCCCCTCCCCCAAGAGAATAGCCCCACCATCAATTCAACATGGAACAGGTGGGAGGGAGGATGGTCTGATTCTGACCTATGACCATTGCCACCCCCGGGTATGAGCAAAAGGGGTTTAAAAAACCGGGGGGTGAGAAATGAAGGGGAAAAATGTCCGGATAAAAATGTAAAATTTTTTTGTTACTTTGTGTTTTTTTCTTTTTCTCCCAAATTTGGGCTCTTTATTTAATTTCTCCCCTTTCTTTAGTTTGATTACAAGAAAATTAATTTTTGTTTTTACTGTGGGTCATTTTTTTGATGATCCCGTTTTTTACACAATAAAATTTCCCCCTATGTACAAAAAAAAACTACTAAATACGCCCTATTACAAGAAAAACTCTAAATACTGCCCCAAATTCAGACAAAAATACTATAATACGCCCATGTACAGAATGTAACTACTAAATATTGCCCCCTATTAAAAGGAATAACACAATAATACTGCCCCTATGTACAAGAATAAAACTAACAAATACTGCTCCCCATGTACAAGAATATAACCACTATAAAAACTCTCCATTACAAGAATATAACTATTATAATACTGCTCCATGTACAAATGTAACTACAATAATACGCCCCCTAGTACAAAATATAAAAAACTATAATACTGGGTCCTATGTACAAAAAAAAACTACTATAAACTACTCCAGTACAAAAATATAACTATTTTAAAAACTGCCCTATATAGAGTAATATAGCTACTACAATTCTGTTGCTACTATATAAGAATATAGCTAATACAATACTGCCCCCTGCAGACATAAATAGAAACACTCCCATTTCGCACCCTGTAATGCTGTATTTTTGTGGCTTTTCTGTCCCGTATAATGTCTCTGCCTTTTGAAGGCCTGAATATTTGGGGGGGATCGCGGGGGCCCTTTCCCGGTCTTATGGGATTCATGCTGTTAGATGGCTTTTTCCGTGCAGCTCGGGGGTTTGGGAGCTTGAAATATTCTTTACTCGTTTTTCCGGTGTCCTTTCCGATGTTGGCCGGGCCATGGGGGCAGCACGTGCAGCTGTGTAGATTACCTGGGATTATCCAAGTGTGTAATCTAGATTGATGATGGTGCTCGTATAATAACCGCAGCGGACCTCGGCTGTGAGGGGTCTGTGCTTCCGAGGCTTTATCTGATGAGATTAAGGAATGTTTCCAAAGTAGAATCATTTCACTAGTGGTTCCTAGAATTGTTCTCTAGGAAAAAACATATAGAAATAAGGTTATGTCACACGGGGTTTTTCCCCCCCAAAAAAATCATCAAAAAAAACCTCCAAAACGCCCCCATTCACTTTCCTTGCTGAATTCCCAGGACTACGTTTTATGCGCGTTTTAGATGCTTCTTTGGAAATGGTTTTGGGCTTTGAAAAAAGAAAAAAGGGCCCCCGTCCTTTTGAAGCGTTTTCTGCACTGAAAATCCCCATAGGAATCGATGGAGAGCTTCAAAGCTTCGTCCAAAACATTGGCGCGTATTTGGACGTGTTTCTCAGCGCATTTTTAGCCACAATTTTTTTCCCCTGGCTATTAATTTGTAAGGGTGAAAACCGTGTTGCAAACCCTCGTCCCAAAGCGCTTCGTGAAACACGTCTAAAACCTCTTGCGAAGATGCCCGTTTTTGGCGAGGTTTTGATGCATTTTTGAGCGCTGAAAAAATCGGAGTCCAAAAAAGCCGTTTGAGCATACCATAAAGCAGTGTTTCTCAACTTCAGTCCTCGGGACCCACCAACGGGTCATGTTTTCTGGCTTTCCTCAACATTGCACAGGTGATATCAGGGGCGTAGATACAGTGGGTGCAGGGCCTTCCCAACCTGAGGGGGCCCAAAAGCGCTTCACCACAATAAGGAGACCCAAATTGAAAAATGGCGCATGGTAATTGGGGGGCCCCCATTTCACATTTTGCACTAGGGCCCCAGAGTTTCAAGTTACGCCTCTGGGTGATATAATTATTGTCAGTGCATTCTGTGGGAGATCACATGACCTTTTGGTGGGTCCTGAGGACTGGAGTTGAGAAACACTGCCCTAAAGGTCTGACGGGCACGGAGGTGGGGATCTCTCTATTTTTATAAAACTAAAGTGTAGTCACTTCATAAATGAGAACTTCTTTTTTTTTTTTTTTCTAATTTTATCCTTTGTGTTTCAAATTCTCGCCATTTTAAAAAAAATAGAAGTTTAGTATCAGTGAATGAGAACACTTGTTCTCATACCTTGCCTGATACTATCCAGGTGTGTGACCCCCTCCCCCACTCTGCTAAAATTCCACACATCCCCATGTACAGTTTGTGAACCCAGTAATATAGAAATGGGCTTCTTTTTTTAAAAACTTCACAAAATGTATTGTTAACTTCTTTAAAACCATCAATTAGTCTGCATTTATCATACATATATAAGTAAGGGGTACTTAGCAATGCTGCGATTAATCATCGTTCCGTCCATAGAACTCGAAAGTCCGTTTCCTAGCCCCAACAAGAGCTTCCCATGGGAGATGCCGGGAGACCGGGCAGTCCGTGTCAATGCACGCAGCGACGTTTCGGAGAGACTCCTCCGCTTTCTCAAGCATGCGCCTTCAGACCCACATCGGCACTATATGGGACATTGACACAGAATCCCCGGTCTCCCGGCATCTCCTAAGGAAGCTCCTGTTGGGGCTAGGAAATGGACTTTCGAGTCCTATGGACTGAACGATGATTCATCGCAGCATTGCTAAGTACCCCTTACTTATATATGTATGATAAATGCAGACTAATTGATGGTTTTAAAGAAGTTAACAATAAATTTTGTGAAGTTTTTTAAAAAAGAAGCCCATTTCTATATTACTGGACTTGGTATACACAGGCATGGAGGCCGGTTAATGGTGATCACGTCTTTTGGGGGAAAAAATTTGAATACATGTGGCTTTGTATATATAAAGAAGTGACAGTTTGTGAACCCTCCAGAGTTTTCTCTATTTCTGCATAAATTTGGCCTGGTTTGTACACAATCCTTCCGATTTGTAGATTGGTGGAATTCAAACACTTTAGAATTAGTTCTGTAACTTTTTCCAGCCTGATGAGCACCAACATCTTTTCTTCTAAGGTTCCCAGAAATCTCTTTTGCTTGTTCCATAACCAAGATCTAGAAATTTGTGTCCTGAAGATCTGACTTGGACAGATCCCTGTTTTTTTTTGTTAACCAGGTTACTTTGCGTACAATAGGGTAAGCGGTGCAGGTGGCGTCAAGACTTCATTATACCATGCCGCCTACTGTTGTTGGCCACAGCTTTCTGTAGACCTTAGGCCTCATGGATTTGACTTCATGTTGAGGACTAGGGAAGTCATTGTGAGGTCAGGGAGCCAATGGCTTCCTTTTCCGTCTTTGTTTCAAGTATATGTGAGTCCCAAGGACATTCATAAATTTTTATAAAATAGAGTTTTCAAGAGTAGGTCCAACGCCAGAGCTTGGGGCCCACCAGGGTTTCACTGGTTCCCTATTGTGCCAGTTTCAGCTTGGCCAGAGAACTATGGCCGAATACGTGGTCTTTCCATCACTTTGCCAGTATCCAGGGAGGTGGACTTTATATTAATCTCTGATAGAGCTTGGCTCTGCCCGAGGCAGCTGGCGGTTGTGCCTGGCCATTTCTGACTGCTTCACCTTTATATTCATCATACTCTGCTCACTATGGAAAAGGCAACTGGGAAAATTTACAGCTTAAAAGGAAGTAGAAAAAGCTGAATTTTAGATTTTTTTTTGACCGAGACTGTTCGAGCTGCCTTGTAATTAGGAGCTGACGGCTATGACCTAGTTTAGGCTGGTGAAATAAAACTATACACCGCAAAGTTACTTTACCGAGCTCAGACTGACAGCTCTGTACTTTTTTGCTGAATATTTTCTTTTAAGTCTCTTCATAAACCCAAAGAAATCTGCTAGTAGAAAACTTTGCCACTTGTCTCCTTAAAAGGGTTGTAGAGGATGAGGAAAAAGTTCTACTTTCTGCTAAAAAGATGCCACGTGTGGCACACGCGGTAGGAGGTTTTGCAGCTCAGCTCTGTTGACTTCCGTGAAGGTGAGCTGCAATACCAGACACAACCAGGGCTGTGGAGTCGGCAAGCCAAAGCCCCGACGCCAACTCCTCAATTTCCCGACTCCGACTCCTGACTCCCTCATACACAGCGCATGTTTAAGTGATAACTTTACTGTAGTAAAATGGTAACATCAGGCTGTTAATCACCTTATGATACAATAATCAAGCTATTTAGGTAGAACAGACACTGACAAGCAAAAGAGTAACAATGTTTTGATCTTTTGAACACTTGTGGATAGAGTTGAAGAAAAAGCTGTTTTGTATCCAAGTCCAATCTGCACCAACATTGGGAAAGTGTAGAAGAGAACTGGGATCAGATTTTGGTCAAGACCTGCTTGAATCTGATCCAGATCCCATAAGGATTCAGGCAGAGCTGAAAACCAAAGGGGGATTTCCCAAATACTAACAAAATAATACAAAATAACATTTTGATTTTTGGAGCAAAACAGTAACAATGCAGTTACAGGAAAGCACTAATACTTGCAAGTCAAATTTATGTATAAGATAGGCAAGATGACTGTATCTAAAATTACAGGAGCCTGAAAGTCACAAGTTCAAAACATTGTTACCATTTTGCTTGTCAGGGTAAAATATATTTATTGGATACGACTTTAGAACACAAAAAAACTGTAAATATACAAAACACTGCAGGAACATTTGTGGAGTCTGAATTTGTTCTGAGTAATAGTATTGCCTCCATCAGATCCTGCATACATGACCTCACATCTGATCTCATTATTTCCAGGCTAGAGAACGGCCTCTCTACACTAACTTGGGTTGGGGGCAACGCGGTGACCACAGGGGCAACATCTCTAGCAATGTCAGGGTATAAAGGAGTTGCCTCAACCACAGTCAGTTTTGATGAATGGTTGATCTTCCACTTCTTTGAAAGCAGGTGAAACATTTTGCTGAAATCTGTTTGCCCTGGGAGCGGAATCTTTTCCCCTGGGGCAGCGCTTTGCCTGCTCCGTGTCATCAATTACACTCCTCATGTGATGAGGCTGAAGATATGGGAGCAGGAGCACTGGCAGGACCCAATTCCTCTTGCTCTCTGCATCAAACTAACTGGACCAACTTATATATTTTGGGAGTTGGTCAATTTTATGACGACTCCGACTCCTGCAAAATAGGCACCGACTCAGACTCTGACTCCACAACCCTGGACACAACTGATAGACAGGGTTGGTGCTGTTTTAGCGCAGAGTCCTAGCTCTTTTCATTTTGAGTTTCTTTAAATATTAGTGGAGCAGTCACGGCTTGTGATTCTCCACACACGATCATGGTGCCTCTAATGAGGAACGTCACATTATTTGAGCTAGAAGAAAGCAAATAAGTTTATTTCTGGAAAACCCCTCTAAAAACCCCATCTTAAGACAATAGGGTTAGATGGGCAAAAACGCCTTTTAAAGAAAGAACCTATCTACAGCATACATGGTAGATGTCTAATCTCTGGGGGTTCTGCTGATGGGACCCCCATGGATCGCTTGAACAGTGATCATGACCACCACTTTCGCGATACGGGGAAGGCGTTGAATGTACAGCACTGTCACTCTTATAGACTTTGAAAGGAGCAGCAGTTATACCCAAGTGTGGTACTCCACTATCTCCCATAGAACTTGAATGGAGCAACAGTGATATCCGAGCACGGTACTCCACTATCTCCCATAGAACTTGAATGGAGCAGCAGTGATATCTGAGCGTGGTACTCCACTATCTCCCATAGACTTTGAATGGAGCAGCAGATATATCCGATAATGGTACTCCACTATATCCCATAGACTTTGAATGGAGCAGCAGTGATATCAGAGCGTGGTGCTCCACTATCTCCCATAGACTTTGAATGGAGCAGCGGTCCCCATGTTCGTCCACCTCTCCCTATTGCACGGGTACAGCTCAGATTGACGGGATAGTTGGGCCCCTATATAAGGGACCCAGAGGGGGACCCAGTAGTGGGACCTCCAGCTATCAGACATTTATCACCAACGCTGTGTATAGGTGATAAATGTATGGCAATAGTAGCGCAGCCCTTTAAACCCAGTGTTACATACATAACCCACATTACAGGAGCTTGTTGTAAAATACTAAAGGGAGCTCTCCTCTTTCAGGGTTGCGGTGAGTAATCCTCGGCAGAGAACAGCTCCAAAGAGAGTCTTTTGCTTTGGAGGATCTATTCTCTCCTGCATTACATGGAGGACCCATTGATAAGAATGGGCACTATGTAATACTTCACTTCCCCTGTGGGGGCACTGCAGGGAACTAGGAACACTTACTGCCTGGTTTCTCTGCAGCCGATTGCTGGAAGTTCCAGCAGGAGAACAGTTGGTCATCTACTTATTATTAGGGGGCTATTCTAAGGCTTGATTCACATATGCGTCAAGGTTCTGCTCAGAACCTCTATTTCCAAGGTGATTCCTGACGAAACATGCGACGGAGATTCCGAACGGAACCTTTGAATCTGTAACCGGTGCCTAAGAAGAAGGGATTGCCGTAAACGGAGAACCTCTTAAGTGTTTGTCCAACTCTTCCTGCAATCTTTATAGCAGAGGGACATCACTAAGAGTAAAAGGCATACTTGGCTCTTTCCTGGATCTCCTCATACCTCACTGATCGGACTTTCAGCGTCTCTCATTCTCGCTCCACCTCCTCCACCTGGCCTCTCTCTGTTGGTGTCCCACAAGGGTCAGTCCTGGGCCCACTACTCTTCTCTATCTACACTCTTGGTCTGGGTCAGCTCATAGCCTCACACGGCTTTCATTACCACCTATATGCAGACGACACCCAACTCTACATCTCCGGCCCAGATGTCACTTCTCTACTCTCCCGGATCCCTGATTGTCTGTCCTCCATTTCCTCCTTCTTCTCCTCACGTCTCCTAAAACTAAACGTGGAGAAAACAGAACTCATCATCTTTCCACCGTCCAACTCTACCCCTGCCCCTGATCTCTCTATTACAGTCAACGGCTCTACACTTTCACCGGTCCCACAAGTCCGCTGTCTTGGGGTAATCCTAGACTCCGCTCTATCTTTCAAACCACACATCCAAACCCTCACCTCTGCTGCCGCCTCCACCTGAAAAACATCTCTCGCATCCGCTCATTCCTCGGCTATGACACTACAAAAATGCTGGTCCATGCCCTTGTCATCTCCCGCCTAGACTACTGCAACATCCTTCTCTGTGGCCTCCCAGCTAGCACCCTCGCTCCCCTCCAATCCATCCTTAACTCTGCTGCCCGTCTTATCCACCTCTCTCCTCGCTACTCCTCTGCCTCTCCCCTCTGCCAATCCCTTCACTGGCTGCCCATCGCCCAACGAATTCATTTCAAGCTACTAACCATGACCTATAAGGCTCTCCATGACCTCTCTCCTCCCTACATCTCTGCCCAAATTTCCAGGTATCTCCCCTCACGCAATCTCCGCTCCTCACAGGACCTTCTCCTCTGCTCCCCCCTTATCAGCTCCTCACACAACCGTCTCCAAGACTTCTCTCGTGCTTCCCCCACACTCTGGAACTCACTGCCCCAACACATCAGACTCTCCCCCACTCTCACCAACTTCAAAAGTAACCTGAAAACCATTTCTTCAGGCTTGCCTACAACCTTCACTAAACTTGTCACAACTCCCCCTCATACATGTCTGCCCCCACCTCCTGTCTCTTTCCCCCTCCTTGTAGATTGTAAGCCCTCGCGGGTAGGGTCCTCTCTCCCTCTGTCATGCCAATTGTCATTGTTCATTTATCTTTGTACTCGTTTGACTTATGTATTGTATGTAACCCCTTGATTGTACAGCGCCCTGGAATCAATGGCGCTTTAAAAATAAATAATAATAATAATAATAATACATTTAGGGGGTGCCATGGGCTGGAGAAGGTCCAGAGACTTGAAAAGAGCATTATGGTCATGAACTTTAAAGGGGTTTTGCCAAGAAGTGAGTTCCTTACCTCCTTATCAGCACAGAGTAGAATATAAATAAATCCTGCTGAGTCATGAACGCTGCAGGGGTGAGAGGGAGGGGGTGAGCAAGGAGTGAGGAATAAGGTAGCGTCTCAAAACTTTACTCAAATAATAACATTACTACAGTGGATTTTCTATACAGCAGACACTCATACACTGCACTTTCTCTCCAGCCCCTTGAAAGCTTATTCATGTTCCATGTCATCAGATAAGAAGTGCAAACACGCAAACGCGGCCAGAATAACTCCTGTCAGCTCTCCTGGTCGTGTCTAATGCAAACTTTCAGGTAACTAAGGGGGACCAAGAAATGCTGTAGCTCTCAGAGACTTCACTTTTTGTAATCACATATATTTTGTAAATTTATTAAATAGCCATTTTGGAGGATCCAACGTCAACATTACATCATGGCAAAACCCCTTTAACTCAGCATGCTGAGTCACTGGGGAGAGGGAGGGTGGGGGATGAGCAGAGAGTGAGGAAGCAGGGAGCGTCTGCAATGTATTACATTACATCCAGTGGATTCTCTATACAAAAGACACAGGCTCATTCACTGCTTTTTCTCCCCAGTCCCTTACAAGCTCCTTCATGTTCCCTGTCATCAGATAAGAAGTACAGACAACTCAAGGGCGGCCAGATCAGGTCCTGGTGGTGTCTAATGTAAACTGTCAGGAAACTAAGGGCATGTTTGTCAGGCTGTAGCTCTCACAGGCTTCACTTTTTTTTAATGACATATATTTAGAAAAGTGATTAAATACCCATTTTGGAGGATCCCACGTCAACATTGCATCGTGGCAAAACCCCTTTAAGCCTCCATAAGAAACTATAAGAATCTGGAGTGGTATTTTTGGTGGAGGGAGGGGATTATTAAACTTGAATACTCCTTGCTATAGGATGTGAATTTCTCCTTGGCGGATTATATATTTTTTTTAGCCAAGAGCCCTCAACCCCCCCCCCCCCCTTCCTACACGGTGTAGCTCTCACATGCATCATTCATACTGTGTATAATTAAGAAAGTGGATTAGGCTCCATTACAGTCGTCTCAATTGTCTTTAGTAAGAACGCACTTTGTCTCGTCTTGGGGTCAGACAATGGTTGCTGTTTGGTCGAGTTTATTGGCTTGAAGTGGCCGCGCTGAGACATGAAGTTCCAGGATTCGTGCATGATTGAGTTACAGGTCCCGGTTACACAGCTGCTGCCTCTTCCACTGACGGCTCCTTCATTGGTGCACACAAGGGTCTAGTGGCTTCTGCAACAATGATCCAATTTTTATTTATTTTTCGGTCCCCTCTCGTGACTCTGTACGTTTGCCGGGTGGAGTGGTCCTCAAACAGGAAGCCATTGTGCATGGAGACTTGTCATGTGAATGGTCTATTCATGCCCTGGATTCTGGACGTCACATGGTGGGGATGACTGTCCTTTGGAGCTCCCATTGAAAGCTCCTTGTGACCTTGAAATGCCTTTGTATAATGGAGGTCAGGAGCCAGGATTTTTGGGGACAAGCAGAAAACAGGGAAGTAGTAAAGTCTAAACAAGTCAAGATGGTGCTAGAAGTAGACCTCAGGAATGAGAGGAGTGTTGATGGTGATCTACATATCATGCCTAAACCTTTGGACTACCTTGTGGACCTATTATTCATCTTAAAGTGCTATTAACTCCAGGGTGCTGTACATTCCAGGGAGGGATACATACATAACAAATGACCTTAAGCTTTCATTCCTGGTGGGACATAATGGGGAGCCATTTATCTGGCAGCCATTTATCAAGGGTGAGGAAAATGTAGATGAAGAAACACTCCTTTGGGGCATGTTCACAGCTCAATGGCTGGACTAAACTGACTCCAAAGGCTGGCAAAATCCATTCAGGTTTATGGCTGTAATGTTTATGAATAGGAAACCGTTCTTTTGTACTGTATTTAGTAGTAAATAGTTATCTACGTCTTCCTTGTAACCCTCACTTGCTCCTGCTGTGCCAGCTCCTCAGGCGGCTATTCCACAGATTCACAGTTCTCATAGTGAAGAAGACTTTTCTCCTCTGGAGACTGAATCCTTTTTTTCTCCAGCTGAAGAGAATGTCCTCTTTTCTTCTGAGGTGGCTTTGCATGAAATCGCTTTTCCCAAAACTTTTTGAAGGGACCATTTATATACTTAATATTTAGTTGAACAAGTTAGGTCCATTCATATGTGCAGAGCTATGGGGTTGTGAAATGTTTAGCTGCTCAGTGTCTAGTCACCCCAAAATGAAAGCAGTCACAAGTATTCTAAATGGTCCATAGTAGGTGGAAGTGCCCAGGAGCTTGGACAGTTCACAAGGTCTATAAACCCTGTATACTGCAGGGAGTTGCCGCACACTTCATGTCAGGGCTCTGGTAACACAAGCTGGGAATATGACCCTCGCACTGGTCCTTTCTTTCATGTTTGTCCAGCAATTTCTGACTTGTACAGAGTTTCTGCACTTCCGTCGCCTGCCTCAGCCAGTAGTGGACGACCTGCTTGCCTGCCCTCGTCTGCCTCAGCCAGTAGTGGACGGCCTAGCTTGCCTGCCTCAGCCAGTAGTGGTCGGCCTGGCTTGCCTGCCTCAGCCAGTAGTGGTCGGCCTGGCTTGCCTGCCTCAGCCAGTAGTGGTCGGCCTGGCTTGCCTGCCTCAGCCAGTAGTGGTCGGCCTGGCTTGCCTGCCTCAGCCAGTAGTGGTCGGCCTGGCTTGCCTGCCTCAGCCAGTAGTGGTCGGCCTGGTTGCCTGCCTCAGCCAGTAGTGGTCGGCCTGGCTTGCCTGCCTCAGCCAGTAGTGGTCGGCCTTGCTTGCCTGCCTCAGCCAGTAGTGGTCGGCCTTGCTTGCCTGCCTCAGCCAGTAGTGGACGGCCTTGCTTGCCTGCCTCAGCCAGTAGTGGTCGGCATTGCTTGCCTGCCTCAGCCAGTAGTGGTCGGCCTTGCTTGCCTGCCTCAGCCAGTAGTGGTCGGCCTTGCTTGCCTGCCTCAGCCAGTAGTGGTCGGCCTTGCTTGCCTGCCTCAGCCAGTAGTGGTCGGCCTTGCTTGCCTGCCTCAGCCAGTAGTGGACGGCCTTGCTTGCCCGCCGTCGCCTGCCTCAGCCAGTAGTGGTCGGCCTTGCTTGCCCGCCGTCGCAAGCCTCAGCCAGTAGTGGACGGCCTTGCTTGCCCGCCGTCGCAAGCCTCAGCCATGTGTGGTCGGCACTTGCTTGCCCGCCGTCGCCTGCCTCAGCCAGTAGAGGACGGCCTTGCTTGACCGCCGTCGCCTGCCTCAGTCAGTAGAGGACGGCCTTGCTTGCCCGCCGTCGCCTGCCTCAGCCAGTGGAGGACGGCCTTGCTTGCCCGCCGTCGCCTGCCACAGCCAGTAGAGGACGGCCTTGCTTGCCCGCCGTCGCCTGCCTCAGCCAGTAGAGGACGGCTTTGCTTGCCCGCCGTCGCCTGCCTCAGCCAGTGGAGGACGGCCTGCTTGCCCGCCGTCGCACAGCCTCAGCCAGTAGAGGACGGCCTTGCTTGCCTGCCTCAGCCAGTAGAGGACGGCCTTGCTTGCCTGCCTCAGCCAGTAGAGGACGGCCTTGCTTGCCTGCCTCAGCCAGTAGAGGACGGCCTTGCTTGCCTGCCTCAGCCAGTAGAGGACGGCCTTGCTTGCCTGCCTCAGCCAGTAGAGGACGGCCTTGCTTGCCTGCCGTCGCCTGCCTCAGCCAGTATAGGACGGCCTTGCTTGCCCGCCGTCGCCTGCCTCAGCCAGTAGAGGACGGCCTTGCTTGCCCGCCGTCGCCTACCTCAGCCAGTATAGGACGGCCTTGCTTGCCCGCCGTCGCCTGGCTTGACCGGCCTGTGTACTTTTGACCTTTGGTGTCCTCCTTCTTTAATGCATCATTGGTCAAGATTAATCAGACAGAAGAGGGGAAAGATGGTTGAAAATGTACATTTATATTCTGTATGGCAGGATAATCAGACAGAGATGACTTTCGGAGTCTGTAAAAACTGAGTGATAACCGCACCACCGACTCCCCCAGCTTTCCCAGACCCCCACAGAGCAGCTGTGCAGTATGTTTAGAGGTTTGCATGTTATAATTGGTGCTAATTTTCCTCTTTTTACCCCCTTGCAGCACATACGCTCCAGTACCGCGCAAAATCAAGGTCACCAAAGACAAGGTGAGCTTAATATGATCTGCAGATCTCCTTCTCTGAGTGCTATTAGTAATCCATAGAATAATAGAATCACTGTATAGGGACTTTATCACATTATGGATGCCGGGTTTATGGTGCACGGAACACTTTAGGGTGTTTCTGGAGTTTTAGACATGTGGGAGGGGTTTATCAGGAGGGGTGTGGCCTCCCACAGCCTGATGAAGTTACAAGAACTTTATGCCAAAACGTGTGAATTATCCTGGAATCCTGTGGCGGCTCTATTTGTAGCGCGTGGAAAGCCGCAGATTTATCGAGAGGCGCGCCCGTCTTCGTACAACAGTCACATCTTAGTCCTGAGACCTTATGCCAGACCCGCATTTCACTTGCCAGTCACAGTTAATCCTACCCTATGATCTTACGCTGCCAATAGGAGAATTGTGTTCACATTTCGGTAAGACCTGGTGAAGTCACCGCTGCAGACAGCGACCCGTGCGTTGCAGCCGACTGTGCTCATATCATTGGCATAAGTATTAGCTGGTTAAAGGGACACGACCATCACAATTTATATATTGACACCCAATATACAACTATTAAATGGATTTTTTTTTTTATTCCAATTGGGTGGTTGGTGTTATTTACATCTTTATTTAAAAAAAAAAAAAAAAAAGTTCCCCTTTTTACATGACTTCCTGGCTTGTCTCCGACTTCCCTTCTGTGAGCTCTGATCGCGGCAATGAGAGAATCTTCTGTCGGTTCTCTTCCAGGCCCGCTATGACCTGAGAAGTGTAAGTGTTATCAGCAGTACCTGACAAGTGTGATGAACCCTCCCACTATGCTGTGAAAAAAAAAAAAAAAGTTGAATCCACTATTCTTTCATGTATTGCTCTATTCATTGCCCTGCAGTCTAGTCTTCTCTTCTCTATCCCTGTACAGAGAACAAAAGAGTGATCATTCTGTCATTACCTACTATTTGTAATGAAACTACATACAGATAAGCAGAATCAACAGTGAAATGAGATCAACAGAGCGCTGTCCGAAACGTCTGCGTTTACCTGCCTGTTTCACTACAACAGAATTTTCCAATAAAGAAAAACATCCTTTAGTATACGTTGGTCCATATTTTTCATGTATTTTGGAGTTTCTGGAGACTTGGAAGCCGTGGGCCTGGGACCTGTAAGACTGCTTACTAAGGACATTTACATGGGACTGCAGGAACTATTCAGCTGAGAAGTGGAGTGAGCCCATTTAGTGGTATATTTGTTTTTGTAAAGTGAGATTATTCTGCCCTGCCATTCGGGAGTTTTAGCTCATAGCTAGAAAAGGAGAATGTCTTATTTGCAATTTTTAATGGCATAGGACTGCCATAACAAAATATATACTTACTGTATATATTATATACAGCAAGTGTATATTGTATATAAGTGTGCTTTCACTTTACTGTTGATTCTGCTTATCTGTATGTAGTTTTATTACAAAAAGTAGGTAATGACAGAATGATTACTTTTTTGTTCTCTGGACAAGGATAGATAACATAAGACTAGACTGCAGGGCAATGAAAAGAACAATACATGAAAGAATAGTGGATTAAAGAGAACCTGTCACATAGGTTATGCCCCCCTTGCTGAGGGCAGAATAAGCCAGTGTCAGACCTGCTGTTTCCAGCGCTGTGTTCTTATTCTGTAAGATGCTGTAGTTTTCGTGTATTTAGTGCTCAAATCTGCAGTTTTCAGCCAGAAAAGTCATTCGAAGAGTCCTTAAAAGAGTCAGTTTTTTTCAAACCCCGCCCTCAACTGATAAACCTATTACTTTGAATAGGTAGAAACATATGAATAACTGTCAGTGGGCGGGGCTAGCCTCAGGTGGGCGGAGCTAACACCTGCTCATGAATAAGATTTGAGGGGTAAATGCTCTAAAACTCCAGCATCTTACAGAATAAGGGACACAGCGCTGGAAACAGCAGGTCTGTCACTAACTTGTGCTGCCCTCAGCAAGGGGGGCATAAACTATGTGACAGGTTCCCTTTAACCTTTTTTTGCACTGGGGTGTGGGTGGGTTCTTCACACTTGTCAAGTCCTGCTGAGATAGATAGATATAGATTTTTTTTGTATTTTGGCTATAGCTATATAATATAGATATTGCCAAAAATTCTTTAAAAAAAAATAGTTTTCCAAGAATATTGGTTTAAACAAAAATGCTCCTTTCTGATGGTAGTGTCCCTTGAATTGTATAAAAGGCATGCTCCCATCAGCACTCTTCTGCACTTCAGCTTGTAGCTCGCTACCAGCTGAGAATGGGAAGGGCCTTGCTTGCACCCGTCATCCTTATTCATTTCTATGGGAGTTACGAGCACGCTGAGGCAAAGTGCAGAAGTCAATGTTCCCACAAGTTGCTGCAAAGACTTTGATCTCATTAAAGCATACTTGTCAAACTTTTATAATGGAGGTGGGGGCTAAATCTCCCAGATCTCTAAGACCGCCTCCAATTTGCCCTGGGACGGCCCCCATCTAGGTGGAGTTTATATAAACCCTGCCCCTTCTACATCCCACTAACTAGGGAGACTCCTGAAAGAATCAGGAGAGTTTGGTAATTATATGAAGATAGGTTGGCGGATGGGGCCTAAAAATAAAATCTCTGCATTTTTTATTAAAAAAAAAATAAATTCCCAAATTAAAACCGTCCCTGCCTTCTCAATCGCTGTACACACAGACAAATAGGTCTGCTCCCAGAGCTGGCAGACAGGTGAGTGCCGGGGCTCCATAGCTCCAAGAGCTGTATAGTCTTATCAGATACAGATCAGCTCTGCAGTGAGTTCAGGGGGTTGTATTTCCCCTGTAATTGGGGCTTGTATATTGGCCTCAGTTACAGGGGAAATGCATCTCCTGAACTCACTGCAGAGCTGATCTGTATCTGATAAGACCCTGCAGCGATGGAGCCCTGGCGCTCGTGTGACTTCCGGTTTTGAGAGTAGACCTACTTGTCTGTGTAAACAGCAACTGAGAAGGGAGAGAAATCAGTAAAAAGAAATAAATTAGCCCCGCCTCAGACGCCCTGAAAACTTTTTATCACCGATTTTTTTTTTTTTTTTTTTTTTTTTATATATAAGAACCATCGGATGATAAATGATATACATATTATAATAACTGACTTTGTTGACAATTTTGCTGTTAAATAGTAAATTATAAAAAGGTGAAAACAGAATTTAAAAAAAAAATTATTTATTTTATCTTCTATTGAAAAAAAAATAAACAGGTAAATATAAATAAAAAAAAAAAATATATATTACAAAATCAATAAAAAATAGTAAAAATCCGGTAGTCAAAACGAAAAAATTGACTTATTTTTTACTTTAAATTAATCCGGTGCAAACCGGACATGGATTTTTTTTCTCTGTTTTTTCCAACAGATTCTTGTCTATCACCCGGACTTCATGAAATACATATATGACAAATGGTTATTTCACCACGGGCGGTACCCGTCTACCGGAATCCTGAGTGTTATATTTGCCCTTCATGTCTGTGACCAGGTAGGCATTGTATGCCCAACATATGAGATATCCCTTAAAGGAGTAACCCCGTCCTATAAAAGTGATGGCGTCGCGTTAGGATATCTCTTTATGATGGATTTGTGGTCTGACCTCTTTAACCCCTAATCATTCTGAGAATGACGGGCCCACAGAAGTGGTATATTGCTGCATCCTCTTAGCCGTCTCTACCTGCACCGTGGCCTCTGGTGATGCATTCACATGTTCATAGTAAGTTGCAGTTCCCTGCTCAGTCAGAGAGAGGATGCAGCTCTACACCTCTTCATTCTCGGGATCGGTGAAAGGCCTAGAGGTCAAACCCTCTCTAATCATAAAGTAATAGTACAGGCAGCCCCCGACTTGCAACATTCTGATTTACGTCTGTCCCCTAGTTACAAACTGAGACTTATGGGGCGTGCTGGCACTTGTAGTTCCATGTTCCACAGCAGATAGTAGCTGTGGAACGACAAGCTCCAGCATGCCACAGATGAAAATGAGGTGAAATCTTCTTGACAGGACTACATACAGTAAAACAAGTGTAAAATCCCTTCCCTGCACTATCCAAAAGTAAAAAAAAAAAAAACCTTTTTTGCTGGAGTTACATTTAATAAATATACTTTTTCCGACTTACATACAAAATCAACTTAAGAACAAAAATACAGTCTCTATCCCGGTCATAACCCGGGGAACTACCCTTATATCCTATTCCTAAAAAGCTCCTGGAATCCAATGCAAAATGAATGAGGCTTCCACCATCTATCTGTGTGACCTGCTATCCTGTGACGTAATATAGGGGCCTTCAGTAAAGTGGCCCCCCATCCTCTCGGAGAGGCATTTGGTGATCCTACCTAGCTGGCAAGGGGTAGCCAAAGCCATTCATGTGTCTAAGGCTCCATTGACCTAATATTTGTGTTATCAGTCGGGAAACCATGAACAATTTATCCTGATGACTATGGCGGTGGAGCGATAGAGATCTCTAGGGTACACGTAGTGGTAGACCGGGCTTAAGGTCCCGGTACAGAATCTGTATTCATTTGGTAAATAGAGATAATATAGTCCAATCTGGACTTAGTTTGCCGCATAGAACTCTATGGCCGCATCACAGCCCCGCCGCGGTTTCCATTGGGATACATTTCTCAGAGTATTTCAAAAGATAAGTAATAGACGAACGGGGAAGACAATGTGAGGCGAACGGGGTCCAAGTCTAATGGAGTCACTGGCTTGGTTACCTCCATAACTCTCATAGACCTTAGTATAGAGAGGGCCCAACCAACCAAATTCTTTGCATATGTACTTTTATCAACCCTTAAAGGGGTTGTCTCAATATATTGATTCATCTTACCTCAGTCCTGTTTTCTTGGTTTCACTTTGAATTCAGGGGCGTGTTTACTGGCTTCCACTAGGCTGCAGTAGAAGCCAGGTCTGTAGCTATAGCAACCAGTGCTAGCAGCCTATCAGGATAGATCAAACAGGTCTGTAGCTATAGCAACCTGAGGAGCTGATGCAGCCCATGCAAGAGTGGATATCTCGGAATAGGTAGGACACTGTTAATGGACACATATTGCAAAGTGACTTGTTTTTGCAAGATCTTCAACATAAAAATCCTTGTAGTGAGACAACCCCTTTAATCTCTGCCTCAAACACAGCATGGCAAGGAAGTGCCCTAATGCGAATTTATTGTCAAAGTTTTTTTTTTTTTTAACTAAATAAAAATACTGATCCATATTCTCTTCTTCACGGTTTTTAATTTCTGATTGTAGATTTGTTAAATTCTGTTTTCTGTATATGACTATGGGGGCAGCCATCTTGCCTGAGCATCTTTTAACAGCATTTAGAGAGATGCTTTACAGCAGCTTCATGGACATAGGAGCCTGTGAACAGGAGAAGACCCATTGACTTCTATAGTAGAGTATTTTAGGCATTCTCTGTGATCTGGGAAAGGAGAGAGGGGGAGCTGTGACATCTCCTATTGTCACTGATGGATCCTGTGTTATCTATACACATTGGTGTCACCTTCTAGTGTAATCCTGCCTGTGCTGATAATGAGGAGACTGCTGAGAAGTGATCTCTGCAGAACATGAGGCATTAGTCTATGGTGGATCCTGTTATCTATACACATTGGTGTCAACTCTCAGTGTAATCCTGCCTGTGCTAATAATGAGGAGACTGCAGAGAGGTGATCTCTGCAGAACATGAGGCATTAGTCTATGGTGGATCCTGTTATCTATACACATTGGTGTCCCCTTTCAGTGTCATCCTGTCTGTGCTGATAATGAGGAGTTTGCTGAGAAGTCTTCTCTATAGAACAGGAAAGGTCACCTCTATGAACGTGGCAGCACCATTTTTGGCGTGCTTTAAGCCAAACAAACTGTTGTAGCCCTGTTCTACAGATGTATGAATCGTCGAACACCAAAACTTGGTGCCTTGTACTCCAGACACAGCACTTTTGAATGTATGGGGCGTATGATGCGCCATAAATGCACTAAAGTTTGGCACAAAACTGTCGTACAAATCCATCCCAGTGTCAATGTCACATGGCTAAGACTACTTTTGGCATAGCCTCACAGCACTTTATACATGTGTCCCATTCTATGTTCACACGGCTTATTTTGGAGCGCATTTTCCACGTACTGCGCTTAATACGTGGGGAAATGCGCCCTGTAATTACGGTAATCCATTGCTCTCAGAGAACTATGGATTACGCCTCCTCTCCCCGCTCGTACAATATGATTATATTGTATGCGCGGGGAGATAAGTGACACGTCAATTATGTGCCGCGACAACACGCCGCAAGTAATGCATGTCTATGGGGCCGGCGGGCTGCCGTCCGCCCCGCGCCGCGGGAGTGCACAATGATTAGCGCGTGCTCACGAAACACACGATGTATTGCGGCGCGTACTGTACACACCGAAATACATCATGTGAACATACCCTGAGACTGTCTGATCAGGATAGACCTTATATAGCAATGACCAAACCTTTAAAATTCTCAATATGCTTTAATCAAATAACGATATAAAATTTCGACAATAGTCTGTAAGGCATAGTAAAGTGCAAGTACTTATCAGAATGCAATGCAATCCATGTCTCTGCGATGCATAGAGGTGAGGATAAGCTGGAGGACACGAGCCGCCCGCACACCTGTGCGACGTTTCGAAGACTGGCTTCTTTCTCAATGCATCGCAGAGACATGGATTGCATTGCATTCTGATAAGTACTTGCACTTTACTATGCCTTACAGACTATTGTCGAAATTTTATATCGTTATTTGATTAAAGCATATTGAGAATTTTAAAGGTTTGGTCATTGCAATATAAGGTATGTACGTGAGAGGTGTAAGCTCATGAAACCAAACTTGTGCTTAAAGGAATCACACTCAATTACCAAGAACCATTGTGTTTTAAAACATCAGGACAGACACCAGGTTCATACATGCCCCCTTAAAGGGGTTTTGCCATGAAGTAAAATTGACGTGGGAAGCTTGCAAATGAAATAATAAACATTTTCAAGATTCATTATTGTTAAAAATTCTGCCTCGTTTTTTTTGTTTTAGCTGCTCCTTTAGTGATCCACTGTTTACAGCTCGTCTCCAGGGAACACCAGGGTGGATACGGTCCTGGGGACTCCAGGGCTGAGAGCTCCTCAGTCCTGGTCGCACATGCTCAGACATCACTTCTCCTCTCAGGCAGCTACTGAGTGTTCAAACCCCGGGTGCTGTCATTCTACTCCCGTCCTCTGTGCTCCTTAGTAATTAGTCAAACAGTGCAAATAAATAAAAATAAACCTCAATCAGGTTTGTGCATTGATAAAGAGTAAAAAAAACCCACAGGTTTGGTTCCTGCAGGGATTTGAACCTAGGACCCTTGTGCCTAGAGGCAAAAACTTTACCTCTCAGCTGCTCACAATGCTTTACATAAACAGCCCTTTCTTTGACTATAGAGAGGAAAGGCCTGGTGATGTCATCCTGCTGGGTCACATGATATGCAATTCAAACAAATCACACACGCCCCCTTCTGAGCACACAGAGCTGAAGAGCTGGATACAGGAGGTATGAAATGAGATCGTGGCAAAACCCCTTTAAGTGTCAAGCTTATATTAGACCTAGTGGCCAAAGTGAGAACTGCAGATATTGATAGTGATAGTAGTTACATTTTTCTGCCCATCATTAGGAGTCTTGAGTGACTCTTTGAGTTCCACTTTAAGGACTTCCATCCATTAGATTAACCACTTAACGACCCTGGACGTATGAGTACGTCCCAGGGCCGCTAAGGGGCTTTGCAGGGGGATCGCTCCGCGACCCCCTCCTCCCCCCGCACAGCCGCCGGGTGTTAGCGGCAAATCGTCGCTAACACCCAGCAGTAACAGTGCCGGCGGGAGGCTCCGCCCGCTGGCGCTGTTTTACCCATCAGACACCGCGGCAAAGATGGCTGGGGCGTCTGAATTAACGCCGATCGGTGCCGCGCACCGATCCGTGCGGTGATCGGCATAAGCGCAGCTATGCTGCATCGATCCGATCACCGGGCATTGTGGTGGGGAGCCTTGTGAAGGCTCCCGTCACTTACCCTGGCCGGTTTGCCCCACTTCCGTCCGCAGACATGAAGTGCAGAAACCGCCATCTTTGTACACCCTAATGCATTGCCTATGCAATGCATTAGGTTGTATTAACAATCGCGCCACCTTGTGGTCAAGCACCATAGGGGGACTGAATGTTACAGTAGAAAAAAAAAAAAAAAAAAGTATTAAGTTCAAATCACCCCCCTTTCCCCATTTTACAAATAAAATCATTAAAATAATAAAAAAGTTACACATATTTGGTATCGCCGCGTCCGAAAAAGTCCGATCTATAAAAATATAACATTATTTATCCCGTGCGCTGAACACAGTAGAAGAAAAAAAATTCCAAACGCCAAAAATGAGTTTTTTTGGTCATTTTACGTCACTCAAAAAATGGAATAAAAATGATCAAAAAAGTCACATGAATTCCAAACTGCTAGTGATAAAAAGTACACTTCAGCCCGCAAAAAATGCCCCCTCACTGACGTCTGTAGGTGTTAGTACAAAATAGTTATTGGTTGCAGAAAATGGCGCCGTGGCACAAATTTCAAAAATAGAAAAGGTTTGTAATTTTTTTACGGTACCGAAACATAACGGAAACCCTACATGTTTGGTATTGCCGGATGCATATCAACCTGTAGAATACAGAAAACACATTATATTTACCGAAGATTGAACGCCCTAAAACCAAAACACCCAGAACCATGGCGAAAATACGTTTTTTTTTTCACAATTTATCCCACTTGGAATTTTTTTGCGGTTTCCCACTATACTCTATAGTACGGTGAATGATACCATTAGAAAATACATCTTGTCCCGCAAAATAAAAGCCCTCATATGTCTATGTAGGTGGAAAAATAAAAAAGTTATGGTTTCAGAAGGCAAGGAGGGAAAAACGAACGTGTCACCCAAAAAAAACGCCGGGTCCTTAAGGGGTTAAAATTCAAAAATACTACACTTAAATGGGCACCAAATACAGAGTTCGTACAATCAAAGGTTATAGGTTTCGTTCAGATGCCAATGACCATTTTTTTTCTATTTTCCTTTGCAGGTGGATCTATATGGATTTGGTGCAGACAGTAAAGGAAACTGGCATCACTACTGGGAGAATAACCCATCGGCTGGAGCGTTCAGGCAAACCGGTGTACACGATGGAGACTTTGAAGCCGAAATTATTGGAAACCTAACTTCTATCAACAAAATCAAAGTTTTTAGAGGCAGATGACCCAGCTGAGGACAATATACGGCGAATCAGCCTGTATGTGTCCATATTTATGGTCTGCTAGAAGACAATGCTAATATGGTCTTTGTGCAATGAGTTTTAATTGAAAAGTATTCTCTATGGAAAAAAAAAACTATGGGGCACAATCAGTGGTTGAGGTTCTCCTGATCATCTGAGGGCTTATTTGAGAAAAGTTGGACTTTCTTATGGCTTTACTTGCAATAAAGGCCAGCAAATGAGACCTAAGACTAATTCTATGATGCTAAATCCAAGGATAATTTCTTCTGAACACCACATCATAGACATGACCTCCGGGGAATCTCTGTGTTTCCTTCCACTTAGGTTCTAAATGTCTAGAACTTTCTTTGTTCTAAAGGATGAAAGAAGAAAAAATTGTAATTTCCCTGAATCTAGAGCACCATCCGGATGCAATGTACGTCGTATGTCCAAAACCAACTGGACCTTCTCTCATCCATGACTTCTCAAAGTCTACACCTAAAATTCGACTTTTTTTCTTTTTCCGAGTTGAGGAGACAACGGTCGATTTCAGTGACTTGGTTGAAGACTTTGGCCCCGTATTGGAATATTTTGTACTTTTTTTTTTTTTTTTTGTAAATTTACTAAGATTAGTATTTGATAATCTTTTTCATATCCAAATTCACAAAAAAAAAAAAATCATTAAAAATAAGCTTTTTCAGTAATTATTTTGTTTTATAGGGTTGCAATTTTTTGGAAATTGTGGGCAAATTGAAATTACAATGACACAATGTTTTTTGTAAAAAAATTTTTTTTGCATCAATGTTTTGTGTAATTACCTCAGCGTAATTGTTATTTATTGCTTATAATGCCGATAGTCATGCAAACCACTGAGGTATTTGTTCTGTTGCTGGAACGCGGTGGACGGGACGGGGGGCTTATAATTTATTTTTTTATGGCCCGAGTCCAAACAGCGGTTTGAGATGGATACAGACTGAGTATTAGTTCAGATTGTAAGCTATCCTCTTGCCCCTTATAGGACACCGATTTGTGTTACTTTAAGTTAATAATGTATGACCTCTAAATCCCTTCGAGGTTCTCTCTTTTTTATTTTTTTTTGCTTTTTTTTGTTTTTTTTGTTTTTTTTTTTGTTACTATTCACTTTTAGATGATTTATTTCTGTGGGGGAAAAAATTAGACGCGTTTTATGTGTCTTCAAATCTCTCAAACTACAGCAAGACTAGATTCACACAGCACCAAAAAAACACACAGTGCACCCACAGTGTCTCATTGCTTCCTATGGGAAAATGCACCATTGGGCAAGTGACAGGTATTTTACACAATGTCTGATGCTATACACCGTACGTAAAAATTGTGCACGACTTGGTGCACAATTTTACAATTGAGGTCAATAAGGATTGGAAACAAAAAAATCACCAATTACGTGTGTATTTGTTTGACGCGTGTAAACATACAGGTACCAAAAGTCTGAATGTCTTTTTGTTTTTTTTAAATCACTTATTTTCTGTCTTTTTTTTTCCTTCATATAGGTGCATCATTTTTAGCATCCTTTTAACACTGTGTGAATCTAGCCTAAAGATACACTTAAAGTTAACGTTTCAGGTGGTGTATGCTGCACTATTTCAGAGCAGAAGCTCCGCTCCTCTATCATATAACCCTATACATCACAGAGCTCAGCTCCTCTCCTCTATCATATAACCCTATATATCACAGAGCTCAGCTCCTCTCCTCATATAACCCTATATATCACAGAGCTCAGCTTCTCTATCATATAAGCCTATATATCACAGAGCTCAGCTCCTCTCCTCTATCATATAACCCTATATACCACGGAGCTCAGCTTCTCTCCCTCTATCATATAACCCTATATATCACAGAGCTCAGCTCCTCTCCTGTATCATATAACCCTATATATCACAGAGCTCAGCTCCTCTCCTCTATCATCTAACCCTATATATCACAGAGCTCAGCTACTCTCCTATCATATAACCCTATATATCACGGAGCTCAGCTCCTCTCCCTTTATTATATAACACTATATATCACAGAGCTCAGCTTCTCTCCCTCTATCATATAAACATATATATCACAGAGCTCAGCTTCTCTTCTCTATCATATAACCCTATATATCACAGAGCTCAGCTCCTCCCCCTCTATCATATAACCCTATATATTACAGAGCTCAGCTTCTCCCCCTCTATCATATAACCCTATATATCACAGAGCTCAGCTTCTCTTCATTATCATATAACCCTATATATAACAGAGCTCAGCTCCTCCCCCTCTATCATATAACCCTATATATCACAGAGCTCAGCTTCTCTCCCCTCTATCATATAACCCTATATATCAGAGCTCAGCTACTCTCCTATCATATAACCCTATATATCACAGAGCTCAGCTCCTCTCCCTATATCATATAACTCTATATTTAACTAAGCTATGCTCCTCTCCTCTATCATATAACCCTATATATCACAGAGCTCAGCTTCTCTCCCTCTATCATATAACCCTATATATCACGGAGCTCAGCTCCTCTATCATATAATCCTATATATCACAGAGCTCAGAGTTTCTCCTCTACCATATACCCCTATATATCATAGAGCTCAGCTCCTCTCCTCTAGCGTATAACCCTATATATCACAGAGCTCAGCTTCTCTCCTCTATCATATAACCCTATATATCACAGAGCTCAGCTCCTCTCCTCTATCATATAACCCTATATATCATGGAGCTCGGCTTCTCTCCCTCTTTCATGTCCTGCTCTCAAATAGGGCAGAATAAACCACACATTTAAGCAAACGGCCATACCCATGGGTATCAGTGGGATAGGATGACTTTATGTATATGGAGGTATGACAACCCTTCTGACAGATGACATTGATGGTGCTGGATTTAACTGTAGGATTCTTTTGTTGTCGAGGGAGACTAACTGTTGCCAAAAGTCTTATTCTTATTTCCCATGAGGAACAGATGGACCCTCAGCCCGAATGAGCATGCATGTGGATTGGGAGGATGGGAAGAATAGCCGTCAGTTGGCAGATATTAAAGGGGTATGGCTTATGGATGATTCTTTCGATCTTATCACATGGCATTATGGGAAAGGAGCTGAGAAGCTCAAGCGCCCTCCGTTGGATGTAACAAATCCTCAATTTGCTTTTGACCCACTAGGTCTTTGGAAAGCAAGAAGGGCTATTTAGCCAAGCCAGCATCACCCATCTGCACACAGCCATTTCGGGGTTTTGCACCTCGTCGGTACAGAGCAGAGCGATGCTGGCTTGGCTTAGTGGGAGGCAATGAGTGGCTCAGAAAGGGAAGATCTCTCCTCCGGGAGAGCGTCTATATAGGCGTGTGGAGATTCGAAATTGCCTTTTTGCACTCCACGAAGCATCTGCATATCGCAAGGCATTATGGGAAAGGAGCTGAGAAGCTCAAACGCCCTCTGTTGGATGTCACAAATCCTCAATTTACTTAGTCATTCTGGAGCCGTTTGTTCAAATTTGACCAATGGAAACATCTGCTTGGAGGTTGTATGTTCTCCTTGTCGTCATCATGGATTTCTTTGGTTTCATCAGTTTTCTCCCGAACTCTAAAAACATATTCCTAAGTTCATTGGCTTCGATGAAAATACCCTCAGCGTACCGGGAAATTAGATTGTGAGCCCGAATGGGGACAGGAACAGCTGGGAATGGTGGCAACTCCAAACAGCACAGAGGATTCTGTTACCGCTATAAAAGTGAACGGGGAAAGACAAAAACTGCCTATAAAAAAGTGTGGCTATTGCCTCTTTTCATGTAGGGGTCAACAATCTTTATAGTTTAATGACTGCCAAGATAATGGAGCCTGTGCAGCAAGGGCGACATGTATGATCGGGGCTGCACCAGAAGTCTGGCGTCTATTCAGCCTGAAAACTGCCGCTGCCTCATTCACTTTTTTAATCAGGCGCACTCCAATATCAGGCGCATTACAGAGCACCCGGGGCACTTTGTAATGCGCCTGATTTTAGGGGGCGTGCTGGAGGCGTCGCACTACAACCGTACGAAACTACACATTTATAGCTTCAGCACGGCAAATCCAGGCGCATTACTGCTGGAACAGGTAGAGCACTTTAAAAGTGGTTTACCTGAGCCAGAAGTGTCGCTTTGTAGCTAGAAAGCGTTAAATCTATGACCCCCATTAGAACAGGTTCATAGATTCTGGCGCATTCTACACTACTAATGCGCGCAAAACATGGCGCCTGGGCACCAAAAATAAAAAATGTGGCCCTAAATCTTTATGTTTCAAAATGTCAAAAAAAAAAAAAAAAAAAAAAAGCTAAATTTTTGATCCTTTTATGACCACGTAGTCTTTGATCAGGTGCAGTTTGCAGCTAATCATCTTGCTCTTCTGGCATAAGGGAAGGGTTCTCCGTATTCTGATCCCCATAATGTCTGACCAGGACACTTCGGTTGTAGAAATCTCAAATTCAAGGGCCAAATTTATAAAAGTGTTTTTTGGTTTTGCTTTTTTTTTTCATCATGTGCAGTATTTTATGTAAACACAGGAAGGGCTGATTAATACTTCTAGCCTTGATGTCTGCAATTCATCACCATGACCGTATCATGCAAGAATGTTACCTGGAAAGTGTTTTTCTTACCCCCTTTATGGAGTAGTAATATCTTTGGGATCATTTTTTTTTACTTTTCCTTTTTTTTTTTTTTCAATTAATGCTGTGGCCTTTCTTGAAAACTCCCTAATTTTTTATTTTTAAGCCCAATGAAAGCTACGCATTCTTGACAGTAACAATTTTAACTACAAACCTCTATATAATGTAGAGGACAAAAATCATAAAAAAAACGTAAGTATTTATAAAAATATTTTTTAAATGATTTAGCATGATCATTTTTATTTTGTTTAGTACTTGTCCTAATTTCAAGGTAAACCGGTGCAAATCCTGAGAAAATCAGAAAAAAAAAAAACTATGCAGTGTACACGTTTATTGTAATGTTACAACATTTTTATGAATGTTTTTGTATTTTTTGTTGTTTGAAATATTGATGTAGACTTTTATAATTTCAAGGTGAACTAAATTACCGTTGTCTCTAGACGGCGCCATTTTTCAGATGTTGACCATAATTGGGTTTAATTTCCTACACAAGCTTTATTGTACGTAATTTTTTTAATGCTTTCACTATTTATTTTTTGCTTTTTTTATTTTTCCATAAAACCTTTTTAGTGCCCGTTTTGGTTCTCTTCACGCTGATCTATGCACCTTCCACCGTTGCAGAGACTGAATGTTCCCTTCGGCGATCCTAAGTTACATCATCTACCTCTGTTGTATTTCTTTTTGAAACTTTGCCTTTTTATAACACTTTATATAGACTGTATATACTTCATTTAGAAGCTCAGCATTTGTGCCAAATATGTGTATAATTTTTTTTTTTTTTCTTGAATAGTCAAAAAATTGCTGCTAGAGTGTCCACTGGAAGCTAGAAATAAGCAGTAGGTTTAGATAAGCGTGCATGGACTTTAGGCCAAGTTTCAGAAGACCAAACTATGGTCACATATTAGAGTGTGCATTGTGCCAAAAACACTTGGGGCCACATGTATGAAACGGTTTTGGTCTAAAACTCACTTTTTTGCCCATAGGTTTCTATAGGGGGAAAAAAGTGATTTTTAGACCAAAACTGTTTCATACATGTGGCCCTTGGCCCCCTTATAGTTCTACTAAATGAAACGTTGAACGTACATGAAACAGTGATGGGCTCCATCAAGGAGAACCATGAGGAACTTGGGTAGTAAAGTTCTGATGAGGATCCTAGGTGTGGGCATGCTATAGTCATCCGAATGGGCCCAGAGCAGAAAATTAAAATTTCTGCAATTTTCAGTGAAGTTCTGCTTTAACACCTGTGGGTATCACCAGTTTTATGCTCCTCATCAACACATGCATCAGTTTCACTCAACTTTTTGGAGCAGTTGTTGACTGGACAAAGCATGTCTGTGGTATTTAGAAAAGAAAAATGTATCTGCATGATAAAGATGGTGAGCTTAAAGGGGTTTTACCACAAAGTAAAATGAATGGGGGAAGGTTGCAAATTAAATTTTATAAACCTTATCATTGTTAAAATTTCTGCACCGTTTTTGTTTTAGCTGCTCCCTTAGTGACCCATAGTGTACAGCTCGTCTCCAGAGGAAACGACAAGTGACGAGAGCTCCTCAGTCCTGGCCACACATGCTCAGACATCACCTCTCCTCTCGGGCAGCTACTATCAATCTCTTGCCTTCCTAGTAATCACACAGACTCACTGCTGAGTGAGTGTTCAACCCCAGGTGCTGTCATTCTACTTCTGTCCTCTGTGCTCCTTTTATCAAACATAAAAAAAAAACCTCAATCAGGTTCGTGCATTGAGGGGGAAAAAATCCCCATTTGGTTTCTGCAGCGATTTGATCCTAGGTCCCCTAAGCTGTAAGGCAGAAGTGCTAACCACTCAGCTACATTGTAGCTACTCACAACTCTTTACATAAACAGACTTTCGTTTGATTAGCGACTCAGGGGTGAGCATGGTGATATCAAGCCTGATGGGTCACGTGATATGCAATTCAAAAATTCATGCATGTCCCCTTTTGACCATACACTGAAAGCAGAAGCAGGACAAACCAGGCATGAAATGCCTTCATGGTAAAAACCCCTTTAAGACACTTAACCAAAAGGAGGTGTAGACCACAAATCTAAATGGTGTCTTCTGTTGCACGTAGCCCAAAGAGTAGTTGGAGATGCTACTGTAGACTTCTATGGACTATCTACTTAGTTTATCCCAGTTATGATATTTGGGATCGTGGAAGCAGGACTTTAAAGGAGTTGTATCACCATGCAGTTTCACAGAGCCATAGCTAGCTTTAGACTCACACTTCCTGTTCAGGTTGGGGTCGGGTCTAGCGCTATAGACATACACTTCCTGTTCAGGCTGCGGGTGGGTCTACTAAAAGTAGTACATAGTGTCACCTCCAGCATATAGCCCATCTTTCTCACCTCTCAGGATTGTTTGTTGTGCTCTTGGCGTAACCTTAAAGGGGTTGTCTCGACATTTCAGTGTAGAGAGCCCTCTCCGGGTTTTTCATTATACACTTGCAGATTGAAATAATAATCAAGAATATGAAGTCTGTACAGTTTTTCGAGAAGTTAGAAATCATAAAAATAGTCTTTTAAAAAAAAAAAGAGGGCAAGTTTTTTTCATGAAACCCCTTCACACCAGGCTTATCTAGGACCTTCCTACATGGAAACATTTAAAGTTCTTGGTTTCTCATTAGGCTAAGCCCAGTATGAAGTCCCGTTGCAGAAATGAGCTTTTCCTTTTCCAAAAGATCATCTATAGACCATCATAGACACCATCTATACATAATGCACTCTGCATTGTGGGTTCTTAGGAGGGGTTGTCTCACCATGCTGCATCACAGAGCCACAGGCAGTTTCAGCCTCACAATTAGTGTTTAGGCTGTGGGTGGGTCTATAGCAGTGACTGAAATATCAGCTCTGTCACAGTGACATGAGTGCAGGAGGTTTATAATCTGTAGTGCACAAGGCTACAGAGCTCTGAGGGTTAAACCTCGTCATTAACTTAGGTAAACAAACTCCTGTGTTCTAGAGAGGACTCAGCAGGGAGTAACTTATCATGGTTGGAATGCAGCTTAGAGCAATGAGAGAGGAGCAAGAGCAGAAAGAAGTGATCTGTAATCAAAAGAAACTTGTATACGGTAGCAGTATCTAAAATCTCCTTTATCGCCTGAACAAAGCAAAATCTGAACAGTGATGTAACAGCAATCTTGAAAGTTAAGCTAATTGGATATAGAAAATGACCAACACGCTAACCAACCAGTGGGCATGGTAGGGATATAAAAATAGAAAAATTTCCAAAATTGCTTTTAAGTGTTATAAGAATAGTTTTAAAAGTTTAGAGGTCTGAATAAGATTTGTGTAAAATTTTGATAATCTGGGATCCAGAGGACAATGTGATACATTTTTGTTAAGACTATCATGCAATTCATTTAAAAAAAAAAAAATACAAAAAATTCTGATAGTCCAGAAACATTTGTAATGTTTTTAACATCTTGATTCGGCGTCATGGGGAAAGGCTTAGACTTAGAGATGCCAAAACATTTGCAAAAGGTGCACAACGAGTAGAGCATTATGTTTCTGCTTCTTTGTGATCTCCGGCTTGCGTCATTCGAATGATTTTCACACTTTCTGATGGTTTACATGTGAGCTCATTTTTTGTAAATTTAATTAGTTTTTTTTCTAAAAAAGAAAAAAAAAGGATAAATAAAAATTTGAAAAATCTTTGTGTAGAAAACCAAAGTCACTTGTGCAATTTTGCTTTTTATTGTTTTATATTGTAAATTGCTATACACATTTATTTTACTTGAAATAAAATGAAATTAAAGCTACAGATTTTCTTTGTGAAGTTATTGTCACAAAATGTTGTTCATGCCCCTTTTTTTTCCCTCTTTGCATTCCAAGACCTGTAACTTTTTTTTAATTGTTCCATCTACATCAATATGAGGACTTTTATACTTTGCGGGACAAGATGTAATTTATAATGGTGTCATTTATCGTACCATAGAATATGTTGGGAAATGGCAAAAAATTTCCAAGTGGGCGGAAATGTGGAAAAAAAAAAAAAGGTATTTACCCCATGTTTGCGGGGATTTTTTTTTATGTTTGGATTTTTTTTTTTGTTCTATGGTGTTCAGCGTACGGAATAAATTATCTATTTTTATTATATTTATTTGTAATTGGCAAAAGGGGGCGAGTTGAATTTTTATTTTTCAGATTCAAGAAATTTTTATTAAAGGGGTTTTGCCAGGATGTGCCTTATCTGCTAAGAAGCAAATGTAAACAAGCCACAGAGCTGAGAGAGAGAGAGAGACACAGACAGCCAGAGTACAGAGCTGCATAAGGGATCGTGTGAAATGCTCACTCAAATAATCAAACTATAACTTGTGGATTCTGTATACAAACAACAACACCTTTTCTCCACAGCAGCTTGAAAGCTCCTTCATGTTCTCTGTCATCAGATAAAGCAGGGATCTACTCAGATAATCACACTACAACTAGTGGATTCTGTATACAAAAAACAACATATTTCTACCCGGTGCCTTAAAAGTTTCTGCAGCTCAGTCTCATCAGATAAGAAGCTTTCTCTGTGCAAGCCTGGCCAGCAGACAGCAGCTCTTGTCAGGTCCTATCTAATAGAAGCTTTGAAGTAACCAAGGGCATGTAAGGAAGGCTGTAGCTCTCTCAGGCTGCAATTTTTGCAATCACATATATTTAGAAAAGTGATTAAATACCCATTTTGGCGGATCCCACGTCAACATTACATCGTGGCAAAACCCCTTTAATGAACAAATCAAAGAATCAAGCATTCAAATAGTTGTAAAACACAAAATAAAGAAATAAATGGTCAATAAATGTTTACAAACACAGAGCCATAGTAGTATAAAAGCAACAACGATGCTGTAAGGGTAAGAACGATGAAATATCGATATATATAAAAAACACAACCTACAGCTAGGGGCATATGTTTTAAGGTGCCTGTAACAGTAAAGGTGAGGTACCCCTCCTAACATGAAATGCAACATAAGACCAATACAATAAAAGAGAAATTGTAAGCGCCCTTTCCGTTAAGGCGCCTAGAATGTCCGTAGATCAATGCTGCATAACTAAATAGCCAGATGGAGACAAACAAATTATTCTCTCACACGACACATCCGTACGACACATAACAAGACAGAACCAACAGACAAACAACAACAACAAAAAGGGGGTGAGGGGGGGCAAAGGAGGGGGGAAAAGAAAAGCGCTCTCCTCTTAGAGCGAGCATTTTAAGAAGTAATGGAGAGAAATAGTGGGGAGTTTGGAAGAGCGACCAAGGGAAACCCGGGTCCTGCTGAATTTATCCATTGTTCAGGGGTTGGAAAAAATCCCCCTTTCGCCTTACAAACCCAATTTCCGCGAAAAAGCGGGGGGAAGGGGGGAACATTCGATTTCCCCCTTACGCGGGGTCCAGTTTTGGCGGCGGGGAGCGTTCTTAAGAAGAGTTTTTTAAACTTATCAACAGACTTTTGGAATCAAAAGGCAGTTCCCCAAAAGGTATGGGACGAACCCCCCGTAATTTCCAAAATCTTCCAGGACCGAATCCAAAAGCTAGTAAGCACGGGCATCCCACCAAACATGGGACTTGTCCCTTTTTCCTTTCCACATTCCAAGCACAGAGGGTACCCTGTACACGGGGGGGGACGGGGATCGGGGGTTTCCCGGGGTGTTTGGTCGCCCCCCCCAACACCTTATGGGTCATCTGAAAACATTGCTCCCATGAGGGAAGTGAAGGAAAAGACCAATCCTCTTCCCCCCTAAGGCAGAAAGAAGGGAGCTTGCCCTGCCAGAAAGCAAAAATCTTTACAGAAATAACAAAGAAGCCTCGTGCTTCAGACATTTACCACGGCCGACTAAAAAGCCGTAAGGGCCTTTTCAAGTGAAACCTGGACTTGATTTTTTAAAAATGAGAAAGCGAGCAAGCTGAAAGGGGGGGGCAGCGGCCCAGGAATGGGTTCCCTCCAAAAATATCGCCAAGTGTTTTTAAATTTTTCCCTTAGAGGCCACCGGGCAGAGGCGCGGGGGAGTCCGTTTCTTCCCCCCAAGAACTTTTTGGCGAGACACCCAAAGGGAAATCGGTTATCAGTAAGGGACCAGGGGCCTTCCCGCTATAAGAGTGGGGGGAATTTCGTGGAGTATAAGAGGACAGGGTTTTTTCACGCAGAAAGGGGAGGACATGTTGTCGCCAATGCGGGGAGTCCGGGTCCGGGGAGAACCGCCACCGCGGAGGAGCAAGGTCCCTCCCCAAGGTACCCCAATTTGTATCTCCCCCTTTGGAGCGCCAAAAAACCCTGGGTTACCCCGAGGGTAATACAATAAATGGGTAAACCCCTGTTCCCCCCGGCCTTTGGGGCCTTGTTAAATTTTGCATCCCTATTCGGGGGTCTACGTGCGGACCACACAAAACCCGTGAAGCATTTGTTTTTTTCCCAAAAAAGGGCCCCGGGATATGTATGGAAGGGTTTTGAAAGAGGTAAAAAACTTGGGGAGAATACACATTTTTAATAGATTGTTTCCCCAAACCCAGGAAAATTTCCCTTTGTTCTGCCAGCTTCCAGGTCCCGTTTTGTTTACGTAACAAAGGAAGAAGGTTATTAGCAAAGAGCTTCGACAGGTTTTCAGAGATGTGCACCCCCCCAATAACGATGCCCCCCCCTAGAACCCCTTAAAAGGGGAATTTTGGGCGCTGGAAGTCTGTTCTTGGGCGGGAAACCCATGCCCCAAGGGCCTCGGATTTTGGTAAATTTATTTTTAAATTTGACCAATTCCCAAAGTGTCTGATTTCGGCCATCAGAGCTGGGAGGGGATATGTGGTTAGTAATGTAGACCAAAAAAGGGCATCGGGAAAGGCCGTCATTTTTTACTCCTGGGCCCCAATAGAATCCCTTTAACATCCCTATTTGATTTTGGCCGCCAAAACTCTCCATCATCGGACGTTTCAACATCGGGGGACAGGGGGCAGCCCTGTCTAGTCCCCCTTTTAAATGAGAAGGGAGCGGACAAGGCCCCATTACCTTTTAAGAGGGCGGGGGCGCGCGAAAAAGTGCAAACCGGGGTAAGAAACCGGGGGCCAAGACCCAGATTCAGAGTTTATGAGAGAAGGGACGAAATTTTTATTGAAAACCTTCTCCGATCCATACAAAACCACGGAAACTTGCGGGAGCAAGCGGTGGAGAATTTGTGTTTTTAAAGGGATTATCTTAACTGTAAGCTCTTGGGCGAGCGGGGCCCCCAAACCCTTGTTCTCACCTTAAATAGCTTTCACTGTTTAAAGTCTGTTTTTTTTATTAATTATACCTTAGATTGTAAAGTGCTTTGGGAAATTTTTGGCGCTATTAAATAAAGATTATTATTATTATTTCCGGCCTACTGCCGGCACAAAGCCCCCTGATCCAGATGAACTTCGAATTCAAGAGGGGGCGAGTAATTGGCATCAGCTTGGGTATAATTTCAAATCCCCAATTTAAAACGAAAGGGGCGGAGCTGCCACAAATTGGGGCCTTACCGGTTAGGAAAAAATAGCGACATTGCCACGTGGCTTGACAGGAAAGTGGTATCCGTATGGGGTTTTTAAAATTTTCCCAAAAGCACTGGGGGTAAGAGGTTTTTAAAAAAGGGCCCGTAAGCCATCGGCCCGGGTTTTTCCCTCCGGGAGATCCCTTTAAAGGCCGCGTAACTCCACCAGAGTGAATGGTTCCTCCAAACCCGGGAGCCGCAGTGGGATCTTGGAGCCAAAGGAAAGGGGGCGGAAAAAAGCCCGGGGTTTATTTGGGTGGAAAGGGGGGGGGTAAGTTAATAATTTTTAAAAAAATGAGTGAAAGGTTGAGCAATTTCCTCAGTGGAAAGGGCCCTAGAATTCGAAATTTGGTCTTGTGGAAGGAACGGAGATTGGGCCATTTTGGAGGGATGCCCTGGCCAACACCGCCCACACTTGTTCCATATTCTTTAAAAAGGAGCTGGCATTCGGGGGAAGGCAAAACCCCCTGAGGCCCCCAACAGATTC